>JAAAKE020111030.1:0-16729 GCA_010014785.2 Anisolabis maritima
TTTCATCATGTTTTTATCTTTTTCTTTCGATGGAAATGTATGAACATGTTATTTGTTAATGAGCATACATTTCTATTATTTTTTTTCTTGTATTTTTTGTATTTGTTTTGTTAATTGTTTGTTGTTTTGTGTTATGTTATTTATAAATTTGTATTTGTGTTTGATTGAACCTAGCCAACGAAGACTTGTGCCTCTAAGCAGGTCGTAAATAAATTTATTTATTATTAACATTTAATTTAATATCTGTGAGTCTGTAGCTTAAGTGCGATTGAACAGCTTGACGGATTGTAAAAACATTTTATATATGAGTTTTTAATCTCTATCTTGTAATAACTCTCATAAATTAATTTATTAAAATATATAATCTCTGTCTTACAAAAACAAACTAGATATTTTTTTATTAAAGCAATTTAGTTTTGGCCAGGAAAGTTGTTTAATAAATTATGCAGAAATTTATTTTCATTTTTTTTATTTATTAATTTTATTTTTTATTTCAAATAACTCCTAATCAAATAGCCCTACAGCGTTATATATAGGCTTAAAACAGTCAGAATTTTAGGCATTATAGAATGAGATCAAATTTAATTGATTCGCGTCATTAGTTAAAAAATTTTATTTCAAAATATTCAGTTTTTAACATTTAAATATTAAAAAAAAATAGTTTAGGAGATATTTTGATTTTTCTGGGTTGAAATTCAAATGAAATATCACTTCAGCTTAGTTAATTTTTGCCTTTATACCCTTAAAAGGGATATATAAGCTAAGCTTATAATCCTGAACCTAAGGTGAAAGCAACTTTGGTTAAAATCCACCTCACGGCAAAAATTTATTCAAATATTAGTGATGCCTCTTCTTGGAGAAGATATGGGAATCCACCCTAATACTATTATAGATTGAAAAAGTATGAAACCCACCCTAGTATTATTATAGTATGAAAATTACTCTAGAATTATTACAATGAGTTAGTCCTGATATATGTCTGAAGCGAGCGAGTAACCTGTGTTATAAATAACAGTCTCGTGACATTTTTTTAATCTGATTTTTTTTAAATCTTTAGATGAGGATGTTCATATGGCTTAGATAAATATAACTAGAAAGTAAAGATAATTACTCAAAGAAATAGCAGAGATTAAGAAAATCTTGAGAGTAAAAGTGCAGTGTTGAGAATTCATCGCTGCGGTGGAGTGAAGGAGAGATTAAACTCTTTGCTATGAGTCGATCATGTTTCAACTGCAAAAAAAAAAAAAAAAGAAAAGTGATGAACGATGGAAAAAATATTAAGAACCTTTCTAATAAGAAAGAAGGATGTTTTCCTACTTTTACGGTTATTTTCTATGGGACAGGACCATTCTAAATTTACATATAAGTGCCTCATTTTTTAAATGTACAACTTTAAAATGAAACTCTTAAAATTTTTATATTTTCCAAAATAATATGTAGGCCGGTTGGGAAATGGAATTTTCATTTCATCTCTAGTTTTGAAAGTGTATAGCAATTTGAAAAAATTAATTCAAATAGAACAATGATGGATATGCTGATTTTTATTTAAAAGTATATAAATGCATATATATATATATATATATATATAATTTCAAATATATATTTATATACCACACTCGTTAATTGTAATGACATTAATTTTTATCGGTATTTTCCTCTTAATCCATCCATAAAAAATTATTTGACTTTGTTTAGGAAGTCTTAATCTATCCTTCAAATTTTCTAGGTATTGCAGAATTATTTCATTCTCTCCAAAATAATAGGGAACAAATTTTGATTAGGATGGCTAAACCCAAACTAATTATAACTAATAAAAAGATAAAAATGGACATATTTGAAATTCCAAGTCTTCTGGTGGCCTAAAAGACCAATTATTAAAATTAAAAATATGTTATGCCTATTAAGGGACAAAGTTCTTTTGATATTTATGGACTGATATCATTTCCTTCAATTCGATTTTATATCATTAAGCGAATCAAGCTTATTTGTTTCGAAAAAAAGAGCAACAAATAAAAATTAAAAATTAATTAAGAATATAGCAAATTGTGTAAGAATAATTTTACAAATGATATAAAATTGATATTTTTGGAATCAAAATTAACCTAAGTTATGTCATGTCAAATTTTACTAAAAAATATCTTATTTTATAGAAATATTAAAATTACATCAACATTATAATATAAATGTTAAATTGTGTTAAAAAAAACAATACTTTAAAATGTATAATTAAAATATTAAAAAGACAATTTTACCATTAGGTGTTGAGTTTATTTTCAGTTTTTTCGGATTTCTTTCAAATTAAAGGTAAATTATTTCTGTTGATTTTTTTATTTTTTTTATATTCCTTGTTAATTAAATATTTATGAAAATTCAGTGTCAATATCGTTAGAGTAGTTTAAGAGAAAATAACAAAAAATAAATAAATACCTAGGTTTAAACAAATATTTGAAAAATAAATTTAATCAAATTAAAAGCATAAAAAATTGCCCCGATTCAAATTTGCAAACAATCAGTAACTGCTACCAACATGAAAATTTCAATTTTTTAAAGTAAAATATTTAAATTCTAAGTAAGTAATTAAAAAAAAGTAATTTTTATTTTATTTTAAATTAACTTACTATTATTTTCAGAAAATATTAGTTAAAAGTTTAATAATAAATGATATTTTTAAATTCATCAAAAGTTAGAGATCCTTTTGACGCGATATTTAATATACATAAAGATCTGGTGTAATTCAACGCACATCACACAACTTACCAGATTTTTTGAGTCGGGTCGCCTCTCTAATTCATCTTTTAATAGAACAATGTACAATCAATTTAAACAATATTGTTAGAGTAGTTTAAGAGAAAATAACAAAAAATCAAATACGTTTTGGTTTTTGTTTTTTTTGTGGGGGGGGGGGGGAGAGAGAATAAGAATTAATACATTTCAAAGATTATCTAATAAATAATATATGTATTAATTTTAATCAAAATCGTTTGAGCAAATTTTGAGAAAATCGAAAAAACTAAAAATTTACATCAGAAAAGTACTAGACTTATTGGCCAATTTTATTGAAAAGTTTCGAGGTGCAAGCGACGAGGGAACCTAGTTTAAATATAAAATTTCAGCCTCGTGCGTTTTTTTCATTTTTGAGAAATTTTGTTCACACTCACCCCGTAAACCATTTTGCGACGCCCATTTTTTTACACACAGTGCACTTCAAAACGTGTATTTCCGTTGAAATCTTGACATTGATTTTCTTTGCGATTGCGATATTTCTCATTATATATTTCATATATAGGCAAGAGAGAATAAAAATGGCATGCGTAGAGATTAAATTTAAATGTAATGCATAAGTCTTTAAATATATACTAAAAATAAAAATTGATATACCTCACGAGGAATGAAAATTTAGGATCAGGTAAGGGACAAGTCAGCTTTTTTTAAAGATTATTTTTTGTTTTTATTATTCCTGTCACACTTTCTACCATTTGGTTTTTAGTCAAAATCCATTTAACAATAGAAGTACCGTTATTATAAATGTATTCAAGGAAAAGTTGTGGTAAAGGAACAAAGTCCAGGCTTTTCAAACTAGGACTAATTTTATATTTTGGATTTCATTTATTTACATTAGTCTTAAACATTAGTTTACTAGTTTTTGAGTGGGGATGTTGACTGTCTGTTTTGTAATGGCCATGACAGTTTACTCTATATTTATTTTAAAAATAAATGAAACAGAAAAAATTAAATAATTTAGAACATTTTATTATTATTTATATTTTTATAAGTGAATATTTATAAAGGTGAATGAAAGAAAGGGCAATAAGAAAAATATTTTTATATAGTTGATTGAAAAATATTTATCATTTAATAAAATTGATAAAAATCAACCGTATGAGATTTTTTATCAAATTTTATGAAGCTTAATTTATATATATTTTATATAAAAATTAAGCTTCATCTGTTTTATTTCACTCTCACTATATATATTTTATATTTTATAAAAAGAGACAAACATTTCTGATTCATCCTGTCTCGAATAGAATATGGGTAAAAAATTTTGCAACAAAATGAAATATTATAATATATTGGCATATATTATAAGTTACACTCAGGAGCTCATATCTGGTGAAAATGTGATGGCAAACACGAGTTTTTCGAGCTTGGACTGGCATCTTTTGTAGTGCGTTTATGCCAATTTTTATCCTTTCTCTTCTCTTCAAGCATCAGTCTGTGCGACGAGCCGGTTTGATTCCTCTTTCTGTCACATCACTAATATTTAACGTCTAACGCGCAATGAGAGATTAATGACGAGGAAAGAAGTTTGCTATATATTATAATTTATATATAATTTTTCTTCATTAAAAAAATTTTTACAAATTATAATCTTAAGAGGAAGTATATCTTCCCTGACGGCGTCATTGTTATTGTTGTTGTCAAAAAATATGAAATTTTTTATTATTTAAATTTTTTACCGATAATCTATCGTTCACCAATTGGAACTTTTTTTACTCAGATATTTTTTGAAAAATTAAT
Source organism: Anisolabis maritima (assembly GCA_010014785.2). Classification (NCBI taxonomy): domain Eukaryota; kingdom Metazoa; phylum Arthropoda; class Insecta; order Dermaptera; family Anisolabididae; genus Anisolabis; species Anisolabis maritima. Next base: position 4,522 of record JAAAKE020111030.1, read on the forward strand.
TTTATAAATATATATATCCATCATTAAGGTCAGAAAAAATTCTTATCATCGTTTATATTTGTGTCTTTATAAAAATAATCTGAAAAATTTAAATACGCGGTATTTTGAACATGAATAGTCTTTTAACAATTTTCATAATATTTTGAAAAGGAATTTTTTATGACAATGATGTATATATATATATATATTAGGGTCGTCCTTATTTTCGCAAGTCGGAATTCTAAGTTCTTTAACCTCACAAATATTTTTTTTTAATAAAAGAATATTGTCTGACAATACAGGTGGGAAGAGGCTTGTCAAATATTAGGTATATATAAAGTATAGTAAAAGACTCCAAAAAAAATGTTCACAATCTATAAAGTAGTTCATTTGCTTGGAGTGTTTTGGTCTTTTAAACTCTATTTAAAATCAGGCTTTCTCTTTTCTATGACTAATACTTATTAAAATTATTTTCGGAATAAATATAGATAATATCTTTACGGAGGCACAGGCCTTTTAATCAATGATATATTGCAGTGGCGTATCCAGCCATGGGGAGAGGAGGGGAGATAATGAATGTAATTTATATATGTTCAGGAAGGTTTCCGCGTTTAGATATATGTGGATAGTGTTTTCGCGAGTTGATCCGCGTTGATTGGTGAGATTGTTAGAGTATTTAATTACTTTTTTATTCGTTTTGTTAAAGTCAATAATAACATCAACTATATAAAAATAGCAATTGTTTGTACCAATGGTTTGTCAGTATAGCAATGTCAAACCACATTGATTTTTTTCTTGCCATAACTCCAATTTTGCCAAACTTTGTGTGAGACGAATTTTTCTCTAGATCGCCAATTTCTACATCAAAATAATATATATTGTCTTTGTTTAATATTAACAAAACTTCTGAACTATATTTTTGCATGAATTTCATGTTTAAAAAAATATTAAAACATATATATATTGTATAAATTCTTTTAAGTATAAAACAATGTAATAAAACAAACAAAATAACGGGCAATTTTAGTAAAAAGTAGGAAATGGTCAAAGTTTGAAACTGATTACATTTTTGGAATCTGCATTACAAAAAACTTTTAATTCCGTTGTATCAAATCATCGAAAATCATGTCGAGAAATCCTTACGGCTAAGCCTATCCTTTTTTCACCCTCTCTTGTCAATTGTTCTCCTCCGAGAGGAGGAGACTCAATTTTACAGCAATTGTAAAAATAAACTAGGGTTTAAGGTATAAAGAATAATTAAATTTTTTAACCCCTATGTAAACAAGGACCAATCTAATATATATATATAAATTTATATATATACTTTTAAAAATTTCAAACAAAAAGTTTTTAATTTGATACAATCAAAAAATTTGCACTTTTTATTTTTAGAATATGAGTTACTTAACAAAAAATCGGAACATTTGATAGGCATTTTCCGAAAGAAAAAACCGTTGAATAAAAACTAATTTAAGAAAAAAAAACCAACCATTAGATAAAAATATTATTAGCACGTAAAGTTTGTCAATTACTTTCATCTTCCGTTTTTTCATATTTAAAACAAGTTTTCGAAAAAAATTCACCACCGGAATCCGTTTCACCTAAAAAAATTAAATTTATATGTTGAAAAAATTAAACCAAGGCCTGTATAATTAAATGATTTGTTTGAAATTAGAAATAAAAAATAATTTAACAAACCAAAAATATGCTGTTCTGTAGGTGGCCGTAGAATATAAGGGATAAGTGTGTCTATGTGGATTATGCCTATGCCCGCGAAAAAGAGTTCTTCTAAGATATGAGGTAGCATCGCTCTCAGAGGTGAGAGCCGAAGGAGAAGTCTCGGGAAACGATCCCGGTCCTCCGGGAATGTTTCATCAATATAAGAGCGTAATTCTTGGAAGGCCTTGATTTGAAATTTTTCCACCTGGCGTTTGGCATACAATCCTGGGTGATCTGAAATTGAAGTATTAATTTTTTTAACTCTCATGGGAAGGTGTGAAGAAAGTAAATTTGAATTTCGAGAGATTGTTCATTTCTTAAAAAAAAAAAGGTAAACTTGTAGTTTTTTGGGCTAAAAAACTAAATAAACTAATTAATACAATATTATAGTTATTAATTCACTCTAATTAAAGTTACCGAAACGACGTGTCAATTTTTAAATGTATATTAATTTAATGAAAATATATTATTAATCATAATAATCTTTTGAATTATTCATAAGTAATTAAAGAAAAAAAGTAAATGTTTCATTTAAATTGTGCGAATAATTATTTTTACCTCCGCCAAATAAAGTTATTGCTTTTAAATAAGCGTATTCGTGCTCATTGACTTGTAAACGAGACATTGTATTGACGTAATCTTGAAGTTTACTTATATGGTCTGTCACCTGCAAAAATAAGCAAAGAAAGAATTTTTATTTTAAATTATATTTATTAAAATGAAACATATTTATTTTCATTTAACAACCTAACAGGATTATTTTAGTGCATGAAGACACAAATCTCAAGACTTCTGCCCGAACCCCCATTAAGTTATTTTAATTCTTATCTCTAACTCCTCGTCATGTATATTCAATTCTAGCTGTTAACTAATCATATATCTTTCTCCATCTGGGCCATTTTTATCTATACTAACGGAGATGTTCTATCTGAGGGATTGACTCTGCGAAAAGAGCATCATTAGAATGGGAATCCTTCTTAACGTCCTTTCCAAAGGAAGATGTACTACAGCAACTCACTCTTACATATATGGTGGGATCGATGTTCCAATTCTAGAACATGGAAAATGCTTACATTAATTATTTTTAAGTTGCTGCTGGGATGGAACTGGAACGGCGACACCTTATAGACTCATTCACGAGGCCACCGATTCATAAAGCATTATACAAAATTTGAGTACGTGATTTTGATGGGTAAGAATTATAAGACTTATGTTCATTATGGTGTCTATATGTATGTCATTCAACATTTTTTATGTAATAACTTATAATGAATTTTTAATTGAAAAAGGAAATTTTTTTATTTATGTTTATTTATATTTCTTTTATTTGAAATCTAAATAAAATAGTAAATATTTAATTTAGATTTTCAATATAAATATAAAACTACAATTTAAAAATAAATTCTTTCTTTTAAACTCATTTGGGAGGCAAAATATAATAAAATAATAATTGAGAAAAATCTTTAAAAAAAAATAAAAATTTTTTTAATTATGAAACAAAAAAAAAAGGAATGAAAGGCAAAAAAATAAATAAAAACCATTACCTGTTTAACTTGATGTGTGGGAATGTTTTCAAGACCAACAATAGTCTGCAAATGGTTAATAATATATGAGAGAATACTAGAGAGGCCGAGTACCTCAGCACACTGAGCCAATCCCAACACGAAAAGCTCAGTCCAACAGCCACGGATTAAAGTGCACTGAGTTTCATAACTAGCAGATGACAAACAAACAAAAAAAGAAAGAAAAAAATGTAAAACATTGTTTACTTTTTTAGTAGGATGTCTAAATCAAACGGATGTCAACCAAGAGGTGTTGCAAGTGACCTACCAAAGAGAATGAAATAGTGTGCACAAAGCCTACACCATTATCTGCTTATATGCTCTTATGTGGACTGATAAGCGCTTCATTAACGCAATTAACTCAAATTGCTTAAGGTAAGGCATCGAAAAAGTATAGAAAGGATTGGTCTACAAGCTAGAAACAATACAAGATTGAGTGAAGAAATTTAGTGAGGGAAAGAATCGACCTACTAGTGGGTTGGGAGGATATCTATCATAAGGATCGAATGGACGAAATAATGATTGGTCAATTAAAAGGATGGAGTATATGTTAGTTCCTGTATTGTTGCTCCCTTCAGTAAAAGCCAGATGACTACTACCTTTGACTCAAAAAATTGGGGTAAATGAAGTGACACGTAATATCGAGAGTAGATGAATTGGAATTGAACTTGCAATTCATATGACGTAAACATGATATATCGAGTGTGCAAGGGTAGCATAGCACTTATACGAATGTGACTTGTCCAAAAGTATTTACCAAACAACTAATGAAAAAAAATGGTCATGAGGAAGTTGCTAACCTAATGCAAAATTCACAAGAAATTAAATTTTAGAAAGACCTATCGTCCTATTACGAGTATATCCACGGCTATTAATGAATTTAGTTTGTTCTAGGCCCCTCACTCAAACATGACCTTGACAGAATTTGAAGTGTCACATTAAATTTTTGTTGTTAATTTAATTTAAGCTGTTTTTCAATAACTGCACAAAGTGCTATATTCATCCTTGCTCTCCCGATATGACGTCACGTCAACATCATATGAAGCGCAATTACAATTCATCTATAACTGATGTTATCTGATAGTTCATTCGCACTAAACTTACATCTGAACCAAGGATAGTTGCCAATCGCCATAAATGTGTAAATAATAAAGTGAACAACGATAGAGGAAAGTGCACACCATGTTTTAGAAAACAACCTCGGATACCCAACTCTTTTCTTAAATTCTTTTCGATGGTACTTGAACTTTTTCCATAAGGATATTTAAATTTATTTGCGTAAAACACTACTAGTCACAAAGTAGGGTCCCTATTCATATTTTGGCTGATTTAATTAAGAACATATCAACATAGAGATAGCTGTAGGCTGCATGTCTACATTAATTTCCGTTTCTTTCTATTGGGTAGTTCTTCTACAACACGCGTGAGGTGTGTCAGTTTGATTTGGACAAACCATTACTAGGAAAAATTAAATATGAAAAACACAAAGAAATAAATATTAAACAAATCAAATAACTAAAAGTAAACAAGAGAGTTTTCTTTCTAATTATAATTCAATATGGAATTTCATATTTATAAAAAATATAAATAATTGTAAAATAAATTATGCTTGGAGCTATTAAACCTCTGCTTCTCAGACATAATAAATTATTTATTATTAACTGGAAATATTGAAAAAATTATTTCCACTCTCTGAGTGGCTCCTGGCTTCTTTAATTGGTTATATGGGAGTTGATATTATTTATATTTAGGTGCCCTAATATATATAATAAATCAAAATATTATTGATAAATAAGGGTTGGGAGAAATGAATCTAGCTGTTTTTTTTTCAGGTGGGGAAATATTTGCTAATTCACCTGATGTAAATGAGCTCGGAGAAAAACGGCTGAATTTATTCCTCCCAACCCTTATATATATATCTGTCCAGTGTTATTTATATAATAATAATAATAAGGGAGACAAGAAATTATTTTTGTTGTGATAATTTTTGAAAGGTGAATAATTGTTTTGGGCCATTCAGAAGTACTAGTTTTATTTAAGTGCAAATAGAAATATAAATGAAAGTTGGGCAAAATAATAAAATTAATTATTCTTTTAAAATAAAATGGTAATAATTTATTGGTTTAAGAATTAAAAAAATAAATAAACATACGAGAAGGTATCATCAATTTTCGGGACTGGACATGCCATTTGGACAACAGTTATAGCGGAATGAAAAGGCAGCTGGAAGTAGTAGCTGGGTGAAATTTTCCTAAATGAAGAATGCTAGTAATTCCAGCTAACATTTCACTGGGCTACAAATGTTGTTCCTAGTTCCGAAAATTTTGGACACCACATAAAACAATATAAAAATAACTTAATTTTCCAAAAAAAAAAAAATAGGCTCGGGTTTCTTATTATTCTACCAAGTGTCATTGAAGGTATGAGAGATCATATAAGATAGCTTATTCGTTATCATCAGCAGCAAAAATACTCAACAGGAAACAGAGGTGAGGGTTTGAATCCTTATCGCAGCCTAATTTTCCGGAGATATGAGTGAATAAATGAGAGCTATATGTTTAAATATTATCCCACAAATCAAGGAAAGTAAATATGTGGTACGCGATGGTAAGCTAAAGAATTTAATTGAGGAAAAAAAACTTTCAAACAATAATTTCTCAAGAGAAAAACTAAAATTTATTAGTATTAGCATGGATATAAAATTTTTCATAATTATGACGCTGATCTATTTCCCATCCTTGCCACAATCTTATTTATTAAATAAAAATATAAATTCTTTACCTGAGAAGTTGAAAAGCAGGGATAGTTTTAGACCATTGTATAGAAAGGAATAAAAGTCTTGAAGAACTTTCACAAATATAATGGACATTTAAGAAAGAAGGCATCGGATTTGGTGTTTGAAGGTTAAAATTGATATTAAAATCCAAAAGTAAAGCTCCTTCAAATTCAAACATTTCCTCCTCATTATCTTTACCATTTAAATTCTAAAATATAGTGGAATTATTAATAAATAATCTTGAAAATTATTAAATAAATATAAAAATACTTTTGCCATTTCATCTAAAGCTTTATTAATATAACTTTTATCTCTAACTAAACATAATTGATCGGAAAATTCGCCATTTGGTATTAAACTGTCGGAAGATGCGTCATCGTCTACACTTAAATGTGTCGGAGATAATCCCCAATTATTTTCGCCTGGAAAAAATTTATTAATTAGAATTTAATAATAAAAAAGAAATTGAATTTGACTTACCACTTGACTTGGTCATGGTGCTTGAATTTAAAATATTTAAATCGGTTAAATTATAAGCACTTGGCGACTGAGAGTCATAAGATAATTCTTTTCTTAGAAATAATTTGTTAGCAGTTAGGAAAGAAAATGGTGGATTATTTAATCCTATACTAGAGATATTATAATCTCTTTTTTCTATCATTGGTTTGCGTTCATGTTGCACAGCTGCATAAAAAATAGAAAAAAATTATTAAATATACGATAAAATAATATCAAGAAAAGAAATTATAGAATTAAATGTTTACTAATAAATGTAACTGTAAACCATATTCCCCCTGAACCTAGACCAACGGTGTTCAAACTGTGTTCTGCGGATCCCAGGAGTTCCGCATAGCCTTTCCAAGTTTTCCACGAATTGTAGTTCATATTATTGATTACAAAGAATTGTTTTAATTGTTTTTTGATGAGAAAGCGTTCCCTTGATTAATTAATTAAATTTATAAAGGGTCCGTGAATTGACAAAGTTTGAAGACCGCTGTACTATACTAGACCCTTCATGATATCTGTTAAGAGTAGCGGATCGTCGTCGTTGTCGATCGTTAGAATATTTACCGTTTACCCCAATCGTCTCGATCTGGGATCTACAAAGTACGTCCGGAGTGGCAATTTTGACTAGTCCAACAAAACAAATCCAAAATTAGTTACTGCATTCTAAATGCGATAAAAAGGAAAATTAAAAACATGACAAACGCAATATTTTTATTTTCTCCCTTTAGTCTCTTATAAATAAAAAATAAAATAAGACAATGAGATGCTAATTTTGGACAATATTTATTTAGGCAAATTATATTCTGAATATTTCGGGAGGATACAAGCTCCCATTGCTCAGGGAACAACTTAAATATATTTGAGATTTATTAGCAGTTGAACCAAACAGATTAAAAATACTCACTTTAACCTATTACAATAGTGAAAGACAAGTGATGGTAGAGGAGAATATCTGGGCATGACTTGTGGTTGCAAATAGAGTTTAGAAGAAATAGCCTGGATTATTTAAAAAACATATACTCTCTAAAGGTCAAAAAAATCACCAACTAAAACAGTCATAACATAATCAGACCTTGGGCAACAATTTGATGTAGACAATTTTTCAATTTTGGACACTGAGACCAATAAATTCAAAAGATTCTTTAAGGGGGCGTGCTAAATCCAAAAGGACATTAATATAGCTGCGAATTTTAAAGTCTATATGGACGGTCTTTCTAACTACTTACGTAAGTCTACACACTTCTCCCAGCGATGCTCCCATCTCTTTAACCCGTCCAAATAGTACTCGGCGTCTTTCTCTGCAAAATAATTGTTTACGAAGGTGATGGGTCGGAAACTTTTCAGACCTCCTTGCGACAACAGAAAATATTTTAATTATATGGCCCATTTTTTCTTTTAAATTGTTGTATTTTATATTTTTTATATAAATAAATTTATTTTTTATTTGAGAAAATAATTTTATTTAAGAATAATTTCTTTTAAAATATTATTAAAGATAAAGATAAGTAAGCCAAATTTAGATTTATTTATTTTAATAAGTAGATCAAGTTGTGATAAACAGAGAAAAAATTTTTCAGTAGACATATTTGAAATCATTCATTCGTTTAACTCTGTTTGTAACCACAAGTAATAGTAATATGGTGAAGTGAGTATTTTTTGTTTTGTACAAATATTTCATGCTGTTAATAAATCTCAAAATATAGTTTAGTTGTCCGCTGAGGAAGGAGAGCTTGTGTCTCCAAAATATTCGGAATATAATTGGTCTGAATATTTATTGCCAAAAATTAGCATCTCATTCTCCAGTTTTCAATTTATAAATGCCCTATCACAACCTATCATTAAATAAATTCAAAAATAAATAAATAGAAGTGGAACTTACAATCGCTACGCATGCCCATCAGGAGGCATTTCTGTAGTCGACAATATTGGCAGCGGTTGCGATGATGTTTTGTCACCTCACAATTTTTATTCCCCCGGCATTGGTATCCTAATTGTTTCCTAATAGACCTCTTAAAAAAGCCCTTACATCCTTCACAGCTGATTGCTCCATAATGTCGACCTGAAATATAATAACATTAGAATTAAAACTTTTTTTTATAAATATTATAAGTTACTACTTAAAAGTAAAAATTTGTATAAAAGTGAACAATAAGAGGATTCTTTTGACAAACCATATATAGGCCTAAATACATAGTTCTTAAGTAAAGAAAGAAAAACAAATGGAGTGGAAAGGAAATTTTGGAGATAGCAAAGATTTCTGATTTATGATTCAACTCTATAATTATAAATAAAAACAAAAAATTATTACTCCTTATTTTTTAAATAAACTATTTTTTTTTTGTAATGTTTCTAACCTTTCTGAAAAATTTTAATGCTGGTTAAAATAAAATAAAAATATAATGATGGTTTTGTTAGACGAGTTTATTGATGCTGGATATAATAATAGGTAATAAGAAGGTGAGAGAAATAAAACCTCTAACAATGTATTAAGCATGTGCTTGGAGAAGCGAGGAACGAGCATCCAAAAAGGTTTGCTCACTTGTGAGCCACTCCAAGCATATGACGGAGGCCAACTAACCAACAAATTATATCTTGGACAGATTGATGATGGTTCGGCGTCACGCCAACCGAAATATTTTACAATATGATGTAAGGTGGCTCTTAGAACACGCTGGTTTTATTTCTCTCATAAATGATAAATTCGGTTTTATTTTGCTAAAATCTGGAAAGGCTATTTATTTGTATTATTATTACTATCTACTTGAAATTCAAATACAAAATCAATCTTATGTATAAATTTGCACCAGTAATTTATGATGAAGTTGAAAGATTATTTTTACTATAAAACAATTATATATATATATATATATATATCTTAAATACTAACATCACATATCTCATTTTGGTCCAAAAATAGGGTATGAATTCCAATTGAATTTTTGAAGGGATCAATCTGTTTCATGTTTATTAATGGTATATATCAGAAGGATGCAAAACACTGAACTAAAGAGTCACAGATCAATCCAATAAAAAATTTGAATCTCTATAAAATTAATAATTCAATTTTATAAAAAATTAATACTGTATATATCGTGTAGGACTGTAAGATACGTTAGATATAAATGTATATATATATTACGTTGAATTTATGTGCTTATTTCATGAATTAGTAATTTTTGGCCGAATATCTTGAAATAAGCAATTTATGCTTTCTAGGTGAAATCGGTTATTGATTATTCGTAAAATAAGCAAGGCCTAAAGTATGCAAGTTGTTTTAATACTTTTTTTAATCTAAGAAGCCAATTTATATTTTACCGAAGGTGCGTTGCCTGAATAAGCAAGTGCGATTTCATGAATTCGGCAAAAAATTGACTAATTCATGAAATAGGCAATTATACAAATTAGATGTAACATATATGATTTTGCAAATAAAAGAGAAAAAGTGAATTCCTTTTAATTGGGATATAACTGGACCAGAGTAATTTTTTCCGATTAAGCGACTGTCCCAATAAAAAGAATTTACTTAAGGATTATATATCTTTAATATTAGTTTAACATAAAAGACGGTCTTGATTTCTAAATTTTGTAAGTAAACAACATAAACTATTGTTTTTTGAAAAAGAGCATGCGGATTCCTGGATAAAGTCAAGAAGTAAATATAAAATTTGAAACGAACCAAAAAACGATCCAAAACACATTTTTTAGCATAACAGATATTTGGAGTTTATTTTACTCTAAATAAGTCTGTTTTTTAAGATATAATTAATATCTGCCCGTTTCACAAAACAATGTACTAACCACTATACGATCATGGACAACAGCCATATCATGTTGAATACACCGGTTCTCGTCTGGAGATACTCGATAAAGAAATATAAAAAAAAAAAATTAAAAAAAGAAGGCGAACCTGAAGCGCGATCCCCACAAACTACACAAAGTTCCACAGCGAGGCATAAGCTTCTTACTTTATCTTGCATCAAATCAGAATTTAAATCCATGATCCCTCTAAAAAAAAATAAAATTATTGAGATAATAGGAAATAGTTAATTTTACATACTTTTACTTAAAAATTAAAAAAATAATATATAAATATACAAACATTTATCTGGTTGTATAAAATAAAATAATAAAAACCTTCATTGGTTTCTGGAGAATTTTAAAAATCAAAATGTTCTAAAATTTAAATAAAAATATGGATGAGAATAATTAAGCAGGAGTCTAAAAAGAAAAATTAAGGTGTTTATCTAAATAGTGATACTAAGGAAGGCAAGAGATTTTCATTCACACCTCTGTAATATTTATGTCCATAAGATAAATGTTTTTTACAAGAACCTGTTTGCGGATAAAAACTTTAAAGTATTAAATACAAATTTTCAAAGATCTTAAAATTATGAAAATTATAGGGTTGTGAACTTTTGCTAAATAAAATTTTTCAATTAATTTTATAATGAGTGATTTTTGCTGGTTGGATCGGACTGTATATTCTCAGGAAATCGGATTCAAAAAAAAATCATCAGTCGGCATTCTTTGCACCAGACCACTAATAGAATATAGTGCAATATAGTCTGGTGCAAAGGTGCCTAAGCCGTAAAAAGACGATCTTCGATCTTACCAAGAATAAATACTTACAATTTGATTTATTAAAGGTGATATAGTTAGATAGAATCGAAACAAATCTCGAATACTAAAATTTAATTTTAATGAATAAATTTAGATATTTAATTTAAAAAGAAAAAAAATTTTGCCCTGTCACTTGGTGCAGAGGTAGAGATCTCGCCTCACGTACCAAAGGTCAGTGATTCGCTTCTCGTCCAGCGATAAAAATTTATCTCTATTATATTGGCTACCAATTAATATAGATAAGATAAATAAGGACGGAGTCTAAATGACCTCAGATGCCAAAAAAGACTTTAAAAAAAATTTAATATGAAATAAAAAATGTATAAAAATTTATTTTCTATCTTTATTTTAAAAGGTTTTTTTATTCTTAAATAAATAATAATATTAGTGAAAAATATCCTTTTATTATTTATAATCTCTAATATAACTTTTTCTTTACAAGTTTTTTTTCTAAATTTTTTTAATAAATAAATTATTATAGAAAATCCAATTAGTATTGTTAGACGTCCGGTTAAGAGATATGTTTCAATAGTTGATCAGTGAGAAAATAATCACCTGATAAGAGAGCATGTGTTTACACAAACAGAACTACAAAAGTCCAAACAGTACAAACAGCACGTGATAAAAGGAAAAAGAATTGTAAAGGTGCATCGATATCTCTTCAAAATTTGGTGTGTTCATCTCAGGTAAAAATGATGTCTGCCAAATCAATAAAAATATTTATTTAATTTTTTTTTATTATTAAATGTTGACAATTAATAATAAAAAAGTTAAATAAATATTTAAACAACAAAAATATTTAATTTTTTTTCTTATTAAATGTTGATAATTAATAATAAAAAAATAAATGAATATTTTTGTTTACATAATTTTTTCCTAAGATATGGTCTACAGTGACTTCTAAATAGACATCATTTGCTGTTTACATTTTCCACTTTTGTTGCATACTTCAGTCAGAGGTAGTGGCAACTCTACTAAATCTGCACTAAATGAGATGATTGGCACTTTATATGAAGTAGACGGTGGATGTAACGTTATAGAGAAA
>JAAAKE020111041.1:0-16723 GCA_010014785.2 Anisolabis maritima
ATTTGTAATTAAATTATTAATAATATAGATTAAAAGTGTTTAAAGATATATAAAATGATTTTAAAAATGATATAAATATTTCACCTTTGTTAAAAAATTGATATTATAAAAGTAAAACCTTAAAAATAAAAAAAAAATTAGGTGTTGCGTTTTTTTTTTTGCCGGTCAGTGTATATATATATATATATATTTATTCTGGAAGGTTTCCGCGGTGGGATATATGTGGAGTAATGTTTTCACGAGTTAATCTCAAAGATAATTAAAATATATCGATTTTATTTACAAATGAGCCTAGGAATTTGGCAATTTATTGACTGGCTTCATCTGCAAGATACCATATATATCTATCAAACCCAAGATATATGCAATGGCGAAATTTACGGACTGAGAGTGAGATAAGGCTCCAAAACGTCAAAAAACTTTCTCAAAAACGCATTTTATCCAGTGAAAATAGGCCAATAGTAGAATATTTTAGAATATATATATATATATAAACGATAATTTATTTATTAACTCTCAAAATTTAGAGAGACTTGCCTTTCTTTAAGAATACTTCTAAAATATTATTAATAAAATCATTTTGCCTTATAAGAGGTAGAACTATTGTCCTTTTTTTCATTTCTAAACTTTAAATAATTATAATTTAATAATACATTCCAGGCGAAAATTTTTGCATATTGACATTCATACATATATACTTGTTTGTATTTGTCTACATTTTGGAATGGTCCATAAATTAATATATTTTAATTTAAAAAATAAGTAAACTCTTGTTTCGCCTTAGTAGATAATTAAAAGATGAAAACCAAAATTACCAAAATACTTAATGTTTTACACACTATTAAATTTACTATTTTAGGATTTTATGCAGACAAATACAAACAAATATATATGTATGAATATCAATATGCAAAAATTTTCGCCTGGGATGTATTATTAAATTATAATTATTTAAAGTTTAGAAATGAAAAAAAGGACAATAGTTCTACATCTTATAAGGCAAAATGATTTTATTAATAATATTTTAGAAGTATTCTTAAAGACAGGGAATGAAAAAGTCATCATTTGAACTCATAAATAATTTAAAATCGATCGATGAAATGAATTGATGCAAGCAAAAACAGAATGAGCTTTATAGAACAAGAAACACAAACATAAATATCAAAGGAACAATTTGACGATGATAGCAATTTTTATAATTAATCCCTAAGTGATTATATATACACTACAAAGTCTCTTGGATCTAATGATGTTCAAATTTGTCAACCTACCTTACGAAGCACTTTTATTTAATTGAGAGACAAATAAGTAATCTTAAATAAACTTTAAAATTTTGAAATCACTCAGTTTCATGCAAGTAATGTAAATTTAAAAAAATAGCAAAAAACTTACCTTATTTTGCAAGTCAATCTGCCCTTATTTTGCATATTTGTTGTCGGTAGGAAGAAAAATGATCTGAAAATTAAAAAACAAAAAAAAATTTAATGTTAAAGTATAGTTTCGATAGATAAAAAGTTAAATATCCTTTTTTGAATCAAAAACTATGATAAAATTAGACCATATGTTATAATGCTAGGATGTAAAGTGAATTATTTAAATATTTTTTTATTAGTTAGATCATAAAATTATCTTAAATATATTTAAAATGAATTGCAAAAGATGAGAATTTCAATAAATATTAAGAAAATAAATAAATAGAAATTAGAATCTACAAGTCCTTACCTGAACATATGTTATATATGCTAGTTGGCAAGATAACAACATGTAGAATAAAAAGCTATAATCTTAATAGGCACATATTAATGAATTGTTTTATTAAATATATAATTAAATTTGCAAAAAAAGATATTTTTAGAAAAAAAGAACATTTGACAGTTGAGATGTAAAAAGGAGGGAAATAAAAGCGCCAATTTCATGCCAACTCAAATCACATTACATGGTAATATAAATAATAAATAAAATAAAAGATTTCGTGATTTTAAATTAAAAATTCAAAAAAAATTTTTGTTTAATTTTTTACTATTAAAGAAATTTTTTAAATTAAAAGTTTAATATAAATAACATAATTTTGACGCATCAGTGACGCTATCTTGCGGAATAAAATTGAATTTAATATTTGTATATTATTTGAAAAGTTGATAAAAAAATTGGAGATAAATTTAATAACTACTCGTGTTTCTTGAAATTCAACTATCCCATACAAAAAAAGTACTCTAAATTAAAAAAATAACCACTATTAATTGTATTAAAAAATTAATAAAAATAAAATATTAATTCTACTATTTCTTTAGTTTTCTAAAAAAAAATAAACCTAACCATAAATATTTAAATAAAAGAAAATTTCGAAAAGAAAAAATCTAGTATTGTTCTTTAAGATTTCAAAAAAAAAACCTAGCCTACAAATAAATTTATATTAAATTAAGGAAATTTCTACTGCCAAACCTAACCCCTAGTAATAGTATTAATTTTAAAAATTTAGGAAAAAAATAGTGGTAGAAGAATTAAATGAAGAAATTTCCAAAATACTAACTTGTCCTGTTACACGATAGGCCGCCCTTGTCCTCATGCTTATTCCATTGATTCGAGGTTGGCAGATAAAATTATAGATGTGCTCGTGTGGAGCAAGCAGGTTTATTATTGCTGTCCGATATTTGAGGAAGAGGAGCCAAAAAATGATGGTGATACTGGGGAATAGAATAAATGCGTCTTAGCTTGGGTATCACATGGACGTCAAGTACTCAGCTATGAGTGGAAGCCCTTACACTATATGTTAATTTCACAAATAGTTTTCTTCTAATTGCAGAAGTACTTTCTTGGCATTAACCTCTCAAGATTGCAATATTGATAATGATTACTTAATTCTCCTTTCAACGAATAGCGCTCTTTATATAGATTCTTGAAGGCCCAATTTGGTGGAAATCCATATTCTGATTCAAATTTCTAATTTTATATAAGGCAACTCCTGTTGTGGCGTATATACCTAAGTGTGCTAACCATAATAACAAAAAAGTGAAAAGGCATTTTATATGATATGTATAACAGTAGGATTAAATTTTTTTTAATTTGGCTTCTTTTTTAATTTTACAAAAAAATGTAAAAGCTTAACATATAATGTGAGTGATGCAATAAAATAATAATCATACAATGACACTGATGTGATCAATGATTACATACAATATGACAAGATAATCCCTGGAGGTAAAAATTATCTAACAAAATTTTACCATAATAATATTTGTATAAAAAAATCACAAAATTAAAGACCATGTTATATAACAAATGAATAATGAAATAAGTCGAATGAAAAAAGTCATGAAAAATAATTTTAAATTATGAAATTTTGAAAAATATATATAGTTTTATTTTGTAAAATTATAAAAATATCTTTTTATTTTAGTTTTTTTTTTTTTTTTAATTTTTATGTGATAATATGTAGGTGATTAAAAAAGCACAAACTTGATCGAAAAAAACAAATAGTGGGTTTTATTACAAAATTAAATAAAATGGAATGAAATTGGATATTATGAAGAATAATGAAGAAATTTACTTAATAAAAATAAAAATATCTCAAGGAAATATCCATATACTATATTCATTTTATATTCGATAAAAAATTCATATTTGGGAAATTCTTGATTCGAGAGAGAAGGATGTTCATTATATTTATTAATTAAAAAAAAATTCTCAAGTTAAGTGCAATTTCTCTGCCTTTACAAATAAAAGTTCTATTATTCTATCAAAAATATAATAATATAATTATAGAACTTATATGAACAAAATAACGAAAATTATTTCATTAACCTACAATGAATCTAATAATGAATAAAAATTTGATGTGAGTGGCGATCATTCCCATGGGTTTATAGTCATAGTTTATAACTATAACTACTATACCAGAGTGATGGCCTTAAAAAAAATTAAAATAAGCAAGAAGAGAAAAGTTTTTAGTGTCCAAACTTTACCCAATTTGACTTCTAAAAATGTTGCGCAAATTTTTTATTTAATATTATACTATTATTATAGATCTGAAGACGAAAATCTGATTCAAACAATTAACTCAAAGACGAAAATCCATCTCAAGAATCTCTTGTCATGAATTTCCTAAATAACTCAAGAAATAGATTCAACAGAAAAAAATATAAATACTTTTTCTAAAATATTTTTTCTAAAAAATAATATGTATTTAAAATTTTTAATAGAATTTTATTTTAAAGAAAATACAATTTTTTTAGTCATTTCCTGAGTTATTCAGAGAAGATATGAAGAGATTTTCTTGTCATTTTGTGTATATATATATGTAAATATATATACACAAGTTTTCATATATATATATATAATATTTATTTATCGATTTATATATATTTATATATATAAATAATAACAATTTGCTTGCCTTTTTAAGCAATCAACATAGAAATTATATAGACATGATCAAATATTTATCAACATTTATATAAACAAATTGTTTTAAAAATCAAAAAATGAGTTCATTTTTTTAATAAAATAATAAATTATATAACACATTTGGTTGCGCTTTAAACTGAAAAAAGTTTATTTTTTATGAGTGTATGAAATTATAATGAAATGTATGATACAACTATCACAAAGTATAGGATTCACTTATTGTAGTTTGTAACAAGAATTTGAAATCATTTTTTTTTTTAATATCAATATGCATCACATTTTGGTTATATAGGACATAAGAAACATGCTCTTTTTATTGTAAACAAGCTTGAATTTTTTCGATCCATTCTTGTGCTGAAGAAGCATCGCCGGCGCAAAAATTGTAGGTACGGCGATTGGTCCGTAACTAAAAAATAAAAATATGAGATAAGATAGATGATACTCTTCAAAATTTTTTTTCTAAACAGAGCAGGTTATGTATGGACCTTGAAATTATCAGTAGCTAAGCCAGGATTTTTATGGATGGATGAAAGGCAATATATAAATAGAAAATTTTATTTTTTGCTTTGATATGACAATTCCGGATAGGGATTTATTATTTTATTAAGGAATAATAACGGGGGTCTCAATAAGCAAAAGAAAAAAGGAAGAAGCGTCCATTAATAAAAAGTAAACTTACATCGAAGAAAGATTTATCATCAGTCTTTTTGGGTGGTCCTGGGGCTGGAGTTGCAGGAGCTACAGACATCACTTCGGCCAAATCTAAAAAAGAAAATTAAATGAACAAATGGTTTAAGTGGTTACTATTTTTATATGAACAGCAAGTTTATTCATATATTTTAATATTTTAAAATAATAAATAAAATGTTTTAAATAAATGTATATATATATATATTAATATATTATACTCAAGCATTATCATTTTTTTATTCATTAAGACCTATATATATTTAAATATTAAAATATACTTGCTATTCATAGGACAAACTCTAAACAAAATTTTTTTCAATCAAATGCCTGATGATTTTAAATATATTTCGGGAAGATTGATGTACCATTCCGATTCTTGTCCCTGCTTGCCTTTCTCAAGGGGTTCATCTTTATCTTATTATTATTATTATATTATTTTAATATATTTTGCTCAAAATTTTGACAATCCTTGAGGAAAAATATTGGCACCAAAATTTTTATTATATATTATTTATAATTAACCAGAATATTTACTTTTGTTACTTGGTATCACATCGATGAGATTCGAACCCTAAATTTTAATGTTGACTTATCATTTCTCAAGCAGAATTGAGTAAAAAAGTTTGTACTGCAATATATGATTTCTCACCAATGAATCCTTTACAGTGCGAGTCTTCCATGGCATCATAATATCTAAGTTGGTGTTTGATGGAGTCGAGAACAAACCAACGCTGCTTCCAGCCTTTTAGCAACGCTCCACGCTTATACAAATAGCCCTCATGTGTGCGATTCTCAGCGACGTTTGATGAAAATTGGTCATAATAATGTTGACTGGAGGTTTGCAATGTGGTGACGCTGGAGGCGACTGAGCCGGCATCGGCAGCAGCGGCGGCCGCAGCAGCAGCAGCTGCACCACCTGATCCTCCACTTCGACCAATTGTATGCAATCCTGATGCAACGGGATTGATACCTCCCGGGCCAACGCCACCATCCGAAACCGATTTGTATTTAGTACAATTTGATGGAACGGCTTCGGCACATTTTTCATGGCAACTATAGCCACAATCCATGCATCGCAAACCAGTCTGAAAAACCAAGAAAAATTAGCAAATATACTTAAATAATTTAGTTGAGAAAATATGTCACAGAACATTCTTATTTCTTGTACAAACCATGATTGAAGCAAAATTTCTTGAATATGATTTTCATAAAGTATCGAGTACAATTAAATTAATATTTATAATAACACATGATTGAATTCATAAAATTTAAATATAATTTTCTAATTATTTTACCTCGTATTTTTAGATTCAAGAAATTTTGGTTAGTCTATAAAAATTATGCTAGAATAGAAATGGCGAACCACCCGAAGCCCGTGAGTAAAATTTCTGACATGATTTTCTGAAGATATCAGAGAAGTCAGATAAAATTTCAGGATGGGAAAAATTGGGGGTGTAGTAGGGGAAGAATTTAATTGAAGAAAAGGTAAAAGGAGAGCCTATCAGCAATTCTTTAATTATATTTGAATTTTTGGCACGCATCTATAAAAAGGTTCGCCGCCAATTGTATAGAATATTTTTTTGCGAAAAAACTTCACAAATAATATATTATTATATATTGTATAAAAAATGAATTTTTCGTTTTATTCCTTATGGAAAGGTCTAAAGACAAATGCAGGGGGATGATCATCTCAACTACCTTAACTGGTCCCCAAAGCACATTTGTACACAGATCACAATAGGTAGGTGTGGTGTAATTATATTTGTCAAATCGATGTGGATGTGAATAGATGTGAGGCGTTTGATCGCCGCCCCCAGATCCTCCCCCGGTGCTGCCAGCTGCCATTTTCCCTCGCATCAGGATCTCAAGTGTCGATCTTTTGTGAACGAGACGACCGTGAGAACGAACCAGTTGAGTTGAGAACGATGCGTGCCTCTGTCCAACAAACAACAGACAATTCTAATTGGAAATGGGGCTTGCAATATTTGTAGTTTTTTTTTTTTTTTAATAATAATGTCTTTGTCTTCCTTTGAACATTTGAGAGTAATAATACTTACCGTGAGGGAATCCGTAGAAGGTAATTCAAGCCTATCCCAAAGTAATTTCCATTTTTGAGGTAAATGCCCAAGTTCAGTTTCTAGTCTCCTTATTTCATCTAACAGATGGCTGAATGCACTAGGAACAAGCCGTTCTATACTGTCATATCTAAAAAAAAAAAGAAATGTTTGAGATGAATTTAAACTATTAATGGGGGATATAAAATATATTTTTCTTTTAATATTTTATTAATTTTAATTTCTTATTTTTAAATTAAAGTTAATTAAACAACATACCCGGTGGTAACAGTTGTTCGTCGAGTGGCGTTTGGTGGCAATGACTCGGTGGCCTCGTCTTGTTCGCGTTGTGCTGCGTCCATTTGTACAAGTTCGAGATCGTAGCTTGGCCCACGTGAGAGCTCCTCGCCAAGGTAATAACCCCAGGGTTCTAGACATGCCAGATCATTCAAAGGTCGGAGAACTCCTCCACATCCTTCCGCATAATCGGCCGTGTACATAAAATTATAAAAGAGAGGAGATCGAGCGTGTTGTTTGTCAATATAATCGAAAACGCTTTGGCCCAATGGCTGAGAAGCAGCATTCGAGGAGCCTGGCGGCCCTCCAGGATAGATATCATCATCCTCAACATCTCGAGGGGAAGCAGCAGCTGCGTGATGTGAAGCCAAAGAGCCTCGTTTGTCTTCCTGAGCTGCAACTCCACATTCAACGCGTTCCAGTTCGCAATCAAGAAGAAATGTTCGAAAACGACACGAGACCGAATGATAGGCAAGAAAGCGAAGGTAATAATCGTTGAACTCAAAGGCAAGAGGAAATTGGCGTTGAATCTGAAAAGAAAGATTTAATTTCCATAGAATCCTATGCAATTTATAAAAATAAATTGTAATGCAATAAAAATGTGAAAATTACCTGATGAACGATATCTAGGAACTGAAGAAAGGTTGGAGCAAAACCAGCTGCTTGAGAAGCAGCTGCCAAATTACTGCGCTGAGAAAAGCGGTGCCCAAATGCCAGCCATTCCTTTTCCACAAGCACTCTAAATCCGTCAATAGTTCTATAATGTGGATCAAGGCATAATTGGGCTAGAGCTGATATTTGAGCTGTGACATCCCAGCCATCTTCCAAACATAACATCACTGAACTCCCCTGAGAATCAAGTAAATCGAGAACTGTTCCTGCCAATTTCATTACTGTTTGAAGCTGCTGGAGCCATTCAGATGCCTCCATAAGACAATAGAATGAATGTTCCGGTTCGTTGCTTACAGAACTAGGAATACATGCGCGCATAAGTTTTTTAAAAGCCGCTTTTGTATGTCGAACGTCTGGATAATCAACGAATAAGAATTCTGCTTTGGGTACTGCTTCAGCTTTTACGCCTCGCATTTGTGCTTTCTCGCCAACAATATACAAAGCCGCTCGACGTAACGTTTGTACACAATCAGTGCCAGTTCCTGAATCAGAATCAGCCGAATGCCGTTGATTAGGTTTGTTCGGAGGGACTGAAAGAGCCACGGTTTGTGCAGCTTGGAGAGAACCTTGTGAACTGTGACGTCTTTCTTTGAGAGAGCCCCACCTGCCCGTAAAACTCTTAGTTCCTTTACCTCCGCTATTCCGGCCTCCACCAGCTCGACGGGCGAGTTCTGGAGTTAGAGTAGCTGTGGCTCCAGTATGATTAGGCCCAGCCCCCGATGCTGCAGCAAGAAGAAGAGAATCAATGCTCAGGGAAGAATCACTCATTCCCCAAGCTGAACCTTGGCGAAGAACAGCAGCGGGTGTCGCTGCCACTACGGCTGCCAAATATCGCTCTTGTTCAACGGAACTTGTTGTTTCAGAAGATGTGGCTGCCCCTGAAGCTAAAAGAATAATAAAAATTAATTTTAATTATATTTTTTAGTCATAATACTAAAATAAAAATTATTTTACTTGAAGATGGATGGCTTTTAAGCATGCCGATAACGCCTTTTCCATGGAAACCAGCTCCACGGAGTAGGAGAGCTCGAGTTCGTGGATGCCGCCAAGTAACAGATGGTATTCTCTGATGTCGAAAACACCTGCAGGCTTTCCTCACACTATCATCGGTGACACTTCCAGGAAGAACAATCAAAGCAGGATAGGATCGACAAGTAAGATAAGCGGAATTAACAGCGGAGAGTCGAAAGGGATCCCCAGGTTTATGAGGTGCATCGGTGAAAAGCCCAAGTCGATGCCAATCGCGTACGTAACTTCTTTCCGACTGGCGTTCCAGGGTTTTGGCATCTGTAGGAGGAGCCTGAGCTGCAACCACAGCAGCCTCCAAATCATCAGCCACTAGAAGAAAAAAAGAAACTTTGTTATATCGAAGAAAAATAAATGTTTATTTCTTTTTTAAAAAAGATAGTTAATTTTTCCATAAATTGTGCTTTCATGTGCAAGAGGATCAAAAGCACACACACACAATTTCAAAAAATTTAAGAGAATAATCAAATAAAAATTTATAAAAACTAAATAAGTTTTTTAAACCGATGGAATAAAGACTAAAGAAAGATGGTCTAAAGAGTACAAAAAGGACATAAAATGATATGATATAAATATGATCACAAGAAAAATTTTTCCGTCCATTTTATAGTATTATCTTATTGGAAGAAGGGATCCAAACCTTCCGAATTTCTCCTTGACAATTTTAGAATCCCCTACTATTTTACTCTATTTTAATTATTAAATGGCATATAAAAAAATATCTTTTAGCTTACTGCTGATATCATCGTCGAGATCGTGGGCTGATAAAGGAAGACTCATTCGTCCAGGAGATGTTAAATATTTATTATTAGTGATGTTTGTAGGCAAGACATATTTTTGGCGTTTGGACGAGCTTTTTGGCTTAAAACCAGCCTTCCTTGCTGTTTTCATTAAAGTTTTTTTTGCGAAACCCCTAAATAAAAGAAAACATCAAAAAGGAAAAAGAGATTATGTTTATCATTTTTTTTCAAGACTCACTTAAGAGTTGCATTTTTCTCCTTTGTTTTATGGAGAGGAGTTTGAGAGACGAGGCTTTGTCCAGTAAATGCAAAATGATGTAACACATGAGGCGGGTGACGCACTTTATGGATTAATTTACGAAAACTTTCCACATTTTCGGCAGTAACAACTTCATCGAAGGCCAATTTTAAAAGCTTTAAAAAAAATTAATTGATGAATCAATAAAAAATTAAAAGATAGTTTATAATAGTTTCTTAACATAGAGTACAGGACTTTTGAAGCAAACATCCTCACAGGGGCATAAGAGACCTTAAGGATTTTGAAAAGCATACAAGAATTAGTTTTAAGGATTTGAAGAGAAAATAATTTGAAAAATACTATATTAAAAATTATAAAACTCACTTGAAATGTACATGAACGTAATTGTAGGCCTTCTTGGAGCCATTGGTCTAAATGGGCAAGATATTGAACAGTCACACGCTTTTCTTTGGTCAACGAAGTCACCGGGAATGAGCGAACCACGATCTGTTCACAAGCTGAAAAAAGACAAGAAATAATATTAAATATCGATAGATATAGAAATATTAATTTAAAAAAAATTTAAATTAGAAATTAGAATTAAAAATAATCTAAATAAGGAATATGAAAATTCTTTGTTGTTATTTCATTTCAAGTTATATTTTCTAGTATTTTTTATAGATGATATCAATGTTTCATGTTTGAGGAATTGAAGATATTAGGAATTAAATTTTTTATTTTAATTTTAAAATGTACGGAAGAAAATCCTCCCTGCATTATGTATTACAAATACATCAATGAATAATGAAGGTGAAAACTTAGACTTAGAGAATTCATAAAATTTGAAATCTTGATACTTACCAAAAGGATCGCAAGGTGTTCCTTTGAAAATAATACGATAATTTGTGAGGAAAATAGCGCCTTCAGCAGGCAGCAATGGCGGTAAGCCAGGCAAAGTGCCTGTTGCTTCTTCTCGACCATCCGGCAATAAATAGACTCTTAATCCATCCATTAGTGTCTCTTCTCCAGGCAATAATGTAGGAGTGAGGATCTTTGGCTTCTGGATTGGTGGAAGACGTTTAGACTCACGATGCACAGCATCCAAAGTTTCAATATGCATATGGACCACCCCTGGAATCATCTGATGAAGTGAGCGAACATGTTCGGCACTCACTCCACCTTCGGTGCATACTTTGTCTACAAAACGAGAGACTTGTCGAATGACGGCTGCACCCAGTTCTCCCGGTTCTTGTTCGTCGAAACCAGACTCTGCATCAGCACCAGAATCACTTTCGGCAACACTGTTGGCCAACGACATACTAGCCCTATCGTCAATGGATACCGCATCTTGGCGATGATCACCCAACCAATGGTGATGGCTATGATGGTGATGGTGGCCTCTGCTTGAGGCATCTAAGGGAACTAGCAGGTAGACCATTCTATTGGCATAATGAATCGCCTGGCTGTAGAGAGTCGACTCTTCACTTGCTGCCAATTCGTTTTGTTTGCTTGATTCTAGAGTGGACCAAAGGCGCATTTGTTCAGCTGCTATCTCAAGAGCAGAAGGGCCTCCGGGACCGACAGTTTCTTTTCCCTAAGAAAAAAAAAAACCAGTAGACCGGTAAATTAAATAATTATATAATTTAATCTAAAAGTTTCAAAGTTCTTTCAACTGACCTCTCTCGGGCTGTGGGGACTCTGATGATGAGCAACGCTAAGACCTTCATAACCCGAAGAAGGACTACCAGCCGGGCCCCTGGGGAAATATAAAGCTTTGATTTCCTTTTGCACATCTTGATAAAAGGCAGCTTCCCAAAATTGCTGATTCTGCCAAACACTATGCTCCTGAAATAAAACAAGAAATTATTAAACAAAGTATCTAAATTTTTTTTAAGTTTAAAACAAATCGAATAAAAATTAATAAAAATAATGTTGAATAAAATTATTGCTTGATCGGTTCAAATGAGAAGAAAAAATTGAAACTAGGCTTGAATGGTATTTGAATAAGAGATTAGTTTTTTACCTGTATACAAGTATAAGCAAATTGAATGACCCCTGTGCAGAGTTTCCTGCAGAATGCTGTGGCAAGTGGAAGGAGTGCGGCGGCCACTCCATGTTCGTCCAAAGGAGAATCATCCTGGAGAGCGCAATTCATTAAACGAACAACCAAATCGAATTGTTGGTGTTCGAGCATAGCTTTATTGCCAAGGACTCGTTGACCAAGCTCTGCACATAGAGCCAGTCGTGCCACCCGAGCTTTAAGAGCTCGCACTACAGCTGGAAAACTTTTCCGTGCTTCTGAGATTTTATTCTCAAAAATACATTGGATGCAATTACGAAGGACTTCAAGACGTCGGGCAGAATTGCCTCCACCACCAGCGACCACAACGGCATTGCTTGTAGCATTGGAACCCAGGTGTCCACCAGAAGGCACAATACGAGGTTGGGCAGGTCTCGGAGACGACAACCTACAAGGGGCATTATCATGATAGAAATCAAAAAATGCATTCACTATATATTTGAAATAAAATCAGAAAGTTGTATTTTTCTTCAGGAAAATCAAGACGTCTGCTTCTGTTTGATAAAAATAAAAAATAAAAATTGGCTATTTGAAAATCGGATTAATTTTCTATAATAAATTACTAAATATAATTATTATAATTGTAGTGCGTTTTATCTATATATATATATCAAATTTTAAAAATTTATATAATTTTTGCTTAATTAATTGAAGGGAACAATGTAAAAAATATTTTTTAAATAATACAATAATAAATTGATGTTAAATGGATATAAATGGATCCTCCCAAAGTTAATCGGAATTTTCCACTTTCAAGCCTTGAAATTGGGCTCAGATGCCGAAAAGACTTTAAAAAATTTAAGATGACTACTGATAACAGGAGAGCAGAATTCAATTTTTTGCAACTTCCAATTTCAGGTAGATCTACCAGTTAAAAGAAAACTTTCTAACTCGAACAAAATTGTTTTTTATATCAACTGATTATGACTATAGATTTTATAATATTAAATCTTATATTTTGTTCTAAACAAACAACAAAAGCATGCTTATTTTTCATGCCCTTAAATTAATTTTTTTAATACAATCAAAATAACGGATATAACGAGTTTGAAATGAGGAGGATATATATTTAAATTTAAAAAAATTCTAATTCTTAAAAATAATGATCTGATCAATATTACTGGGAATAATAATAATTATATAATTAATAAAATCATTTTGCATAATCTCGTTATAATCAATTGTGACTGTATATATTATTATTATTATTATAGATATTATTCCCTACTTAATTAAAAGCAAAGCATGAAATTATCTATTAATTTATTTATAATTTTAAATTATATAATCAATTTAGAAAAAGTCTATTCGCATGCAAAACACCAATTTTTATTAAAGTTCATCCTTATTTTTTAAATTAGCTAGAAAGAGAAAACAAATGAATTGAAGACTTAGAAGAAGAAGAAGAAGAAGAAGAGACATGCGCGTGCCGCAAATAATGACAGGATGAGCGTATGATGATAAAATTCATCGATTTTTTTTCACAAACACTGCTAGAATAAAGAAATGTCTTACCAATTCAATTCAGAGCCGCTAGCGTGACTATTAAAAAAAAAATAAGAGAATTTAGTAAAGAGATCTCTAGTGAAACATCGACTAGAAAAATGTGAATTTTTTATAGATAAAAATCTAGAAATTATCAAAGAGAAAGAATAAACAGAATAGAAAAGTACATGGCTTTGATGTTGTTCTTGGCGAGGCCTTCATCAAGGATAGCCTGCACTTGGGCTGAGTCAATCATTGGTAGAGGAGGCTGATGGATTCGGGCGGAGGCTCCTTCTGGAGGTTTTAGTAGTTTTTGTACGTACGGTTGTGGATTTGGATTCTCATTAAGATATAGTTGCTGAGCAAGTTCCTGGAAAAGGGAAAAACGCGTGAGAACAATCCTTTATCATATTCATTCAAAGCAATTCGAGAGATTTTATTCATAATAAAATAAAGCTTGTGCAGCTTAAAAAGTTGTGGTAGAAAGTAGATTATTTTTTCAACTCAAGGGTATATTATGGAAACTATAAAAATTACCTGGATATGTAAAAGAATAAGCCGAGGATCGCGTTGTTCCAAACGCATCTGTTCTGGAAGGGCGCTATAAAGTTCATCCCACAAATCGCAAGTACGCCAAGGTGGCCCCCTTTCAGCCACAAATCCGGTGAAGAACATACAATCAAGAACTCGACGCGTGAATTCGCATTCGCTTAATCCTCGTTCACCCAAAAAAGCAGCCTTGAAATGGAAATTAATAAATTAAAGTTGAATTTTTAAAATTTTTTATAAAGTATGGTTTATAATTTAATTTTTTTAACCATCTGAAATGATCTAATTCAGAGATCCCCCCCACTCCCAAAAAAAAACCTACAGAGAATTTAAATAATGATTTCTGTTTGATAACCTTTTATTTTATTTGGATGGTTTTTTTTTAATAACTAATTTGAATTCTTATGCAAAGGTAGTAAAAAAATTAAAATAGTCTAGTTTTTGTCATTACTCATTCAAATGTTTATTTGAAAGGAGCTAAATCATCTGGCGTATTTTTAAGAATGTTAATTTTAAACATTCTACTGATATATATGATGCTTTTAGTTTTCTATAATTAATGCCATCCAAATATTTATATTTCGAATTCTTAGTGGTTTATTTTAGAAGAGGTAGTTAAAATCCCAAATTGAATTTTGTTTTAATAATAATAATAATAATAATAATAATAATAAAAGAGTATTTCTTATATACTGTATTCTCATATCCCGGAGTCTAATATTCCAGAATAATGAATTCCATTCCTATAAAAAAAAATATTATTTTGGACTATTTTCATAATATATATGAATAAAATAATCTCTCTGCGTTAGAAACCCCTCTGTTAGACAAAATAAATTTTACTTTAAATGTAAAGGAAATAAGTCATATTCTCTAAGTTTTTAAATATTTGGCCAAACAAACAAAAATGAATATTCTGCAAGAATAATGAGATAATGATACCTTTAGTTAAATTCTCATTTAAATATATTAATTTTTTTTTTAATAAAATAATTTTTTGTGAGTAAATTATTTTTATTAAAAACAATTGTTTTGGTTAGTTGGAGACATATATTTAATGTATGAATCAAATAGAGTTCGAAAAATCATCTAACTTAAATATATTAAGGTTAAGAACAGATATATATAACAAGAAAACCTATTAGAAGGATTATCACTATTAAATAATAAACTTACTTTATGAAAGGTGATTACTGGTTTAGGGTGAATTCTTATGATGGTCAAACAAGTTCGATAACCATGTAAAAGTTGGGCAAATGTTCTCATAAGAACTGCCCTAAGTTCTTTGTCAAGCATTGCTGCTGATCGTTGAGGTTGTAGTATTGGGGGTGGAAATGCAAAATCGGCCGATGATAATTCAGGTTGTAAAACGGATGTAAGAGCATCTCTTGTGATGGTTAGAATCGGTTCAGGTAAAAGAGGTACGAGACCTGCCCCATCAGGCACTGATATGGCACCACCATCTAAATCAGCAACGAGTACATCTACCTGCAAGAAAATCGAATTCAAATTAACCCCTCTTTTTAAGAAAGAAATTTTTACATCCTACAACCTATAGATATGTTTAGAGGTGGCGATCAGTTTCAATTATTGTAAGCAATCAAAGGATGAACTTCTATGTAAATAAAAACTCTCAAATTTGTTGTAAAGTAATGAAATAAGGCCATCATCAGTCAAATAAGAGAGTTTAGAGTTGTCAAGTTGGTATTATTGTATTTATATTAAAGACATGTTTATATAAATTATCAAATGTAGTAAGATGTTTGGAGCTAATGTATACCTTATAGAAGAGTTTGTGACTCTAGTAATTGTTGTATTGTGAGGAGGTAGACAAGGATGTTTTTAGACAATTAAATGAAAACTTTCCAATTGTGAGAGGTTTTAGTCAAAATTTATTCAGCTGCCTTTAGGGAATTATTACCATGAATAAATTGGTCATTTGGTCTAGTCGTTGTTGATAAAATAAATGGTTCAAGGATGATAGCTCTTTGAAAGACTGAAAATCGTTTCACAATTGAGAATTTTTTACTTAATTGGTGAAAAAACGTGCTTGGCTGCATCATCAAAATCCATCGATTAATATTAATATATGTGATGAGGTAATAAATTGATTTTCAACAATCACATCTCATGAACACTGCAGCCAGCTAATATATATATATATATTAGGATGCAGCCAACTATATATGATAATTGATTTAAAAATGTTTTGTATATTAAGAATATAAACAACCACATATATTTACACTCTCTTAGTTGACTGATGATGACTTTATTTCATTTAAAACAAACATTTCAACAAGAAAGTTTTTATTTACATAGTCTCATTCTTTGTCTACTTATTTCTTCCTCTTTGCTACACCAACAAATTTTTTTTTTTTTTTTTTTTAATATTTTTTTTTTTTGAAAACGTGGGTTTATTTTTTATAAGAAAAAAAGTTTCTTTGATTCTTATGAATTTTTTTAATTATATTATTATTTAATAAAA
>JAAAKE020111052.1:0-16723 GCA_010014785.2 Anisolabis maritima
ACATTGATTTTTTTTTTGCGGCCCACCTAAAGTTAAGCATTGTTTATTTGGCCCAAGTTAGCTTTTGAGTTTGACACTCCTGATGTACACTTTAGATTGATATTGAAACTGATATGCTAAGTACGAATATGAATGAAAATAATGCTTACATTCAATATAAATTAAATTCAAATGCGATAAGCCCAAGTGTTGAAAAAAATACCTACCTTGCTTTTAGCCATTAAATAGATATGAGATAAAACATAAAGAGATAAGAGAATAATAGGGTAACATTTTTAAATAACTTGTGTGAAATGGCAAATGCGCTATAGTTGAGTCATTTGCTCGAATTTAAGTGGAAAGATCGGGCGTATTCAGGAGGACCGTCTCCAAGAGTCAAAAGAATTGCTAAAATCAATGCAAAATTTCAATAAAATTAATAAAAATGCGTGACTACTACCCCCTCCCTCCCGTAGCCGAGAGGTTAAAAATATTGACATTGTCGTGAAATAATATTGATAACCTTCAAAAATTAAAACGAACCCTTTCCTCCAGGGAATATAAGATGCCCTTATCGAGTGTCATGTGGATTTTTAGGTTACGTTGTTTCGAAAAATAAATATCTTGTCATTAATAGAATTTAAAAAAAATTTAATATAAAAATAAATAATGAAGTTGCCTTGGGACTTTTTACCGCCCAATACGAACCGATTCGCTTTAAATTTTAATACCTTCTTAGGTACTCCAAGGGTTAACACATATACATATATATTATTCACTTATGCACGTTAAATAAAAAAAAAATACTTTTAATGATGATAATACTTTCCTCTTACTATTATATTGTAGTGTAGAGGAATTAAAAATTTCTTTATATATTTATACATGTAAGAATGGTAGAAAGAAACTTGAGTAATGTGAAGGGGTGATTGTTTCTAAAGAAAATATAAATATTTGACACCTCTAATAGATTTTCAAATTTTATTCTCTTTTGTCTCTGCACAAAGCTTGATTACAAAAGGCATGGGAAGGGAACAGGGCATTCAGAGGGCTGTTATCTCGATTAACCCTCATGCTAGAATATTTTTATGTTAACATGGCCATTTGGCTTATCGGCCACCAACTGTGCACCTCCTGGAGAGGGGGGGGGGGCAATTATCAATGGGGGCGCATAATTAACTCTATCGATCTCAATTCGGCAGCTGCCTCTCAGAAGGTTCATTCAAATTGGTTCATCAGACAGCTTCTCTCGCTCCTTCTATATAGGAAAATTCAAAAAGTTACCCCAAACTAATTACCAAAGTTTGATTAAAGTTAATTGCTTTTTATGAGCCCAGGATCCCCTCTTTTCTGAACACCATGAAAATTTCTTTAGTGCCTGATCAACATATTGAAAAGGGGGTTATTGTATCAACGAAATTAATATTGTTCTGTTTTCTTTTCTTGAGAGGAGGAAAATTAAAGTAGATTGGAAATTAGATTCTTTAATAAGAATCTATTTATATTTACATTGAACTTTTCGCTGTGAATTTATGAGATAAAATTTAAATTGAATGAATAATTGAGAAATGTATTAAAAATAAATTAAAACAAGGAAAAAAAGCCTAAGAAAAATGGATGATTAATTCTTGTAATTTCGGGATGCATTTCAACCCTCAGGCATAAAGAAAGGGAAATTACTGGGGAGGGATATATTCCCACTTGACACTTTAATGATAGGTTTGATAATTTTTTGATTTAAAAAGCCGCTACTTTAATTTAATTCTTTCTTTAATAAAATATTTTCTCATTTAATTGGTTGTTGCGTACGGTGTAAGGTATCACCTATCAGTCATATATACATCTAATCCGAGAGTGCAAGTGAAGTTAAGTACTTGAGTTAATGTAAGTCGATTCTTGAGGGGGGGGGGGGGAGGAGAGAGAGGCTTCCCCACTACAAAGATAGATTTTTTGTAATTGGTTGAACGTTTGCTGCTGACAGTGACCTGCCAGATCTTGGTGTCCCGTGATTACCCGCCATTAGAACAGTCTGAGAGGATGAGGGCTCTTCTTATTTTGGCCCGACTATAAATAGGGATTAAAATCCAAAAAATAAATGAGAAAATTATATTATAACTTCATTTATATCCGCGATTTTTATAGTTAAAAGAATACATACACATCGATTACCCCAACTAAAAGGGAAAAGCGATCGTTTGGATAATCAAATACGAAAATATAAAAAAAAAATTTTTAATGATAAAAAAAGGTCATTTCCTCGAATGTGATACGTGAAATCCATATAATTCAAATAACAGATTCTACTGCATTATCGTTATTATTCAAGATTAAGGCTGAAGGTGTTGACTATATTAAAACCAAATCAGCGATTCCCTACCAATTCGAAAAATTGGTTTTGTTTCTTTTCTAATACAAATAAATGTTTTTGTTAAGGATAAAATAATAAATGTAAAAATTTTTTGGTTTTATATATACATTTCAATACATATAAGGATATAAAAAAGGCTTTTGTGACTTGTTGTGTCCAATTTGCTGAATAGAATACACTCCGGCACGCCCTATATATATAAAATTTAGACAAATTTTAATTATCTTTCATTATATATATTGGTCTTTATGAATACAAATTAGTAATATTTAGACACAATACGCATGCATGAGTATAATCGACTGTTGATTTTAGCCTATTGTTTATTTAGGCCGTTCTTTATAAAAGTTACCCACGCAATATGATTTTAGGGTAAAACGAAAACGTATTTCAATAAAGCAAAATCAACACTTTTAATTATAAATTATTTAGTATTTTATTTTATTACATCCAAAACGAAAAGAAATTCAACATAAGAATATGAAAGGACAAAATAAATATAAAAAGTAAAAAAAGAAAGAAAATTTGGATATAAATATAATATTCCCGGGGTATATAATGAATATTTAAATATCAAGACCAGAATAAATAAAACCTGAATTAAAGCACAATTGTTAGTTTCCTGAAAATTTTTTAAGAAAAATAAAAAGGGCACATGAGCGAAATTGTTGTAGAAATGTTTTTTTTTTTTTTTTTTTTTTTATAGAGAGGAACGTGGAGGCCTACATCCATCATAATATATATATAAGAGAATTGTATTAAAGCAAGCCTTAGAAATATCTAAACAATAGCAAGGAAATTAAGAAAACTGCTATCACCGTTGATCCAAACATGACCAAAAATTTCCTACCTAATTTGTCATTTGCCAACCATAATTTTTTAATTAATAAATATAACTATTTTTTAGGGAAAGTATCACCATAAACAGAAATGCTTCCTTGGGCGACATAAGCTGTAGTTACCCCATATATAAATACTTGCTCCTATATATAGACTATGTATAATTTATTTTTTTAAGTCCATTTCTGCATTCATTTAGACTCAGTTCTTTATTTATATTAATTAGTAACTAATATAATATAAATATTTTTTTTTTGTTTCTTAGAAAGGGAAGCGAACCACTGACCTTTGGTATGTGATGCAAGTATGTATAATGCCGAAGAAGTTTTAAATATTTTTTACTAAAATTTCACAAAAAAGAAAAATAAATAAATAATCGCATATGAGCTTTGCATTCATAAGGGCATTATTAGTGTATGTAGAAGTATGTTTGTATGTTTATGTTGGTATACAAGAATGTACGTTTTTTATGTTTGCATATTTAGTTTTAAATGAAAAGGAAAGGAGGATATTCTAAATGATCAAATTACTATTTTTCGATTAATTACTCCAGAGCACTTGCTCAGTTAATTTCTAAGAAGAAATAACAACGGCGCATGCATAGCACGCCAACTGAAAATTTCATAATGAATTGATCATTTGGGTTGCCTTGTCAAATATAAATAAATTTATATAAACTAGTTTATGCGCCTTAGGCCTAACCATGTTTGTTCCTTCTATTCAACTTTTTAAATTTTTTTTTCTATCTTTTGGATATAGGGCAAAATTTTTAGTTGGTACACTTTGAACCAAATTTCATCAAGAAGTTATTTATCGAGTGTGTTCTGTTATATAGTTTTTATGATTATTATTATTTTTAATTAATTACATTCTCTTATATAAGTATTTCATCAAAAAAAAAAAATATTTAATTATTAAAGGCTGTTAGACTATATTAGAAATCAAAATGTCATTTAGCAAAGAAAATAAATAAATGGAAAACTCTCTCTCTGTGTCTTTTAATTTCCGATTAAATATTCTTAGACCAAACTCCATTTACCCAGTTTTCATTTCAGTTTTTGACACTTTCCAATTTAAAGATTAATTTTTTAAACCTTAAAGTAAAAAAAGAAAAAAGAAGGATTCTAAAATAAGCTTTGGAAATTTAGAGAGAAGACTTTGCTTAATAAGGGACTGTTTCTAAAGGGAAATCAAATAAATGAAAGACCAAGTGCGGAAGAGAAGGAAGTGCTCTTCACAAGTTTTATTGATATAATTAAACGATACTTATGCTTATTCCTTTTGTTTGTTGGAATCCAGGTCATTAAGGCGTTCAAATAGCAAGCAAGCAAAATGCCAAAAGGGCGTAAATGCCTTCTCCTTTGCAAATGTACTGAAATTTCATATTATAATTGATGACAAATTGCTTGATTATTTTGTTTTTAATATTTAATTAGATCAAATTAAATAAAAATTCTCTTTTTGTTATTTGATATTGTCTTAAAAAAAAATAAGCGGTGTGAGAGAGTCTATTTCTAATTTATTCATTACAAGGAATTAATTAAAAAAGAAAGGGTATCTCGATAAACCGTACCCAAGGTTGGAATAGGGCGAGAAATAAATTTAAAAAAAAGATTAACGATTAATCCGCCAATGTTCAGACCACAACTTGTCCTCGAAAATAAAAAACTCCTCCAAATAAAAAAACTTATATTCGCCGATGTTTCAGTTTCGACCAGCAGATCTACAGGTTTTTATGGTATTCACAGAAAAATTTATTTACAAGGTGCATTCGTAAAATTCGTGCGACTATCTGTCAGAATATTTTTATAAATAGAAAATGTTCTCTCAAAAGTGAACGGTGCCAACTTATTTCATCAGGGGCAATTTATTTGTGACTTATTATGGTCGATTCAATATGGATTTGTAATATTTGCATCAAAAAAGTGAAACCTTCATCATTTTCCATATACATCTTATTTTTCACTATTTAAACTCGAGATCCCATTGTTCCTTCAATTTTTTTTTTTTTTTTACTACAAAAGTGTGAAAATTAATAGAGTCAAGGAGATTTTGTGTAAATTGCTTGGCATCGTTTACAGAAAGAGTTAGTAGAAGCGAACTTTTTCATGGAATTTGGGTAGATAGATCTGCGCGCGAGCTCAACTCTAAATTGAATTCTTGTTTAAATATTTTCATTTAAAAAAAGTTTAAAGAATAATATAATTTTTCATTGTTACTATATTTGTTCACACTGATACGAAAAGTGTATTAGATATATGGAGTGAGCATGGATCAAAAGAATTTATAATTAATCTTTTTCACACTAAATCTAATCAAAATCAAAAACAAAAACTTTTGTATGGTTATTTTCCTTTTAGACAAGAAAAAAAAAGAAGAAGCAGAATATTAAGATACTGGGTTCTGCAGAGTTGTAATGGAGAATAAAGCCAGCAGTGTATCGTCCCACATATCCTTTATTCCGCAGATATTCCGACGTGTATGAAGAACATCAACTTCAATGCTTGGTGATCTCTCAGTAGAGGGATCTGATAATTAAGAATAATTATCCATTACTAGACATACACCTCTGCATAACCCAGTTTCTCTTTCCGATTTTCTGGAGACAAGGACACTACTGAGAGAACACGCACTGAAGATGAGTTCGTCATGTAGTATCTACGGAATAAAGGATACTATATGGAACGATACTTTGCTGGCTTTATTCCATTACTTTACAAAAGAGAATATATAATATTTTTCCTCTTTAATAAATAATACTGATAAATTTGTCTGTCCTTGTTCTAGAAAATTTTATCATAAAATTTGTTTTCGTTTTTCTTTCTTCTCCTTTCTAAAAGATTTCAATTTTTTATGACATATCTCAAAGTTACTTAAAGCTTGGTTTCTATAATAAATAAGTTAAGCTTTAAAATTTTTAAAATCTCCCTTCTTATATCAAATATTTAAATTTTTTTTTAATTTTTATAATCATTTTATACCCAAGGTATGAAATTTAAAGCTGTTTATTAGTTTTTTTTAAAGGTTTTATATATTCATGAATATTAATTTATTTTTCCTCTCTTTATTATATTAACAGAGAAAAGATGTTTATACTGAGATGAGATGGATGCATGTCACTGAATTAATAAGTTATTAAAATATTAAGTAATTATTGAACAGTTTGTCAAAAAAGATTAAAATAACTTAATTTAAAATGGTTTAGATTTTAAATTATTATATTATAAATAAAAAGTGAATTTTATATATAAATGTCAATTTGATATCCTAATATCAAGGAGGGAGGAGATAAGAGATAAAATTTTAAAAAAGATGGGTTTAATTGACTTTTTTGCAATTTTAGAAATCTTAACGCTCCTCCTCCTCACTTCAGACAATTCATAAGCTTCATCTTCGACGTTTCCACCTTTTTACTATTTGGCTAAGCCCGACCCTCTCTTCACTTCTCTAGCAATCCGAAACTATTACACAATAAAATTAAACCATGAATATTGTTTATGACATTTAAAAGTTTGATAATAATTTAATAAGATTACTCACAGTCCGGGAATCGAACCCAGGTTCTTTTCTTATGAGAAAATCTGAATATTGCCACTAAGCTCCTGGAAATTTTTAGGTTCTTTTCCCGAGCTGAAAGTAATTTTTTCATGATTCTAAGTTATTAATATATAATTGCAAATAAATAATTTTCTATGTCTGATGTCTCGTTACATCCTTTAATTAATAAAATAGTATTGTTATATATTATAGGGCCTAAAAATTTTAGTATAAACTAAAACAAATAAAATTCATAAAATAAAGCGGAGACCGATTTTAACTATTAATTTTCATTCTAAACAAAAAAATAAGTAATTAGTCTTGCCCTGTTTCTTGGAGCAGAAGTCTCGCCTCACGTACCTAAGTTCAGTGGTTCGCGCTGCGAAAAAAGTTATTTTGGATGCCAAATGATTTAAATAAATATGGACGGAGACTAGATGGCCTCAGATGCCGAAAAAGTCAATAGGGAGCCTTTTAATTAGTAATGTAATATTATTCCAGGTTTTACTTTTCTGGGAATGGGTTTCCGTCTCATCCAGGTGAGGAGAGCTTTGAGTTTAATAATTTTTGACTTGAGGTTGCTTTTAACTCAGAACTAGATAGAAGCTGCACTACTTTATCCAATAAGCTATAAGTGACATTTACAAAAAAATACTATCAATCATTTATCTTGTTAAAAAATTTAAAATATAAAATAATTTTATAAAATATTATGCGGATATTCTGTCACATTTTCTAGTGAAGAGAATAAGGATAAAAGCAAGAAAAAAAAATTTCGATGACTCCCAGCTAAAAACCAAGAAAGGAATTCCCTTTTCTCTCCTCAAAGGCCATAAACAGTACATTAGATGCCGGGTCATGACGATAGGCTTTCATCTTGATAAAGGTTCAGATTTTTGTTTGACTGATGTGGAGTTTACTAGGTGAGGTGTTCTTATACCTCAATCAACCAAGGGTTAAACAAAATAGTACAAAAATCTTTATTCGACAAGTTTAATAAATCTTTTTCACTTATTATTATTATTTATTATCATTAAAAAAAAATATAGAGTATTTATGAGTTTGTAGGGTGGTGAATTACGTACTCTAATATATATTCTGGTTGCTATTTATGTAAAAAGTTTTTGTTCCTTGTTTTGATGTTTGTTTGCTTTGATTCTATAATATAATCGAGCATCAATAAAATATAATTAACCCAGCCTGTTATTCATTCCCAAAAGTTTTATTGTTTATATATATATATATAGGTATTAATATTAATGTATAGGATTTACCTCACTACAATATACAAATAGAATAAACAAATCGCTACAACAGTTTTATTAAACTCGGAATATTAATTCTGAGTCAACACTTTTGAGCAAGAGTAAGAAGGAGAGAGAGGGATGAATTAATTAAATTTAATTTAATCATTTTATTCTGGAAATCTTAAAGGACGGGCAGCCGATCGATGCTCTCCATCTCCATTTCATTATATTAATTACATTTTCATTATCTAAGGGAATAAAATAAAAAAATTCTTTATAAACAAAAACAACAAAAGAATCTTTTTCATTGAGACAATTTTATTTAATAAAATAATAAGTTAAAAAAAAAAAACAGGGTGCTAAATTAAAGAAAGATTTTAACAAAAAGTCTATTTGAAAAGAGACTTCTAAATTAATAATTTCTTAGAATGAGAATTAAAATATTTCATTTTCATTCGCATATTTTTTTTCAATTAATACAAAATTTCAATGTATGTTTCGACTGTATTCTATAATCATTCTGAACCATGGAATTTTTTAAAGTCTTTTTCGGCATCTGAGGCTATTTAGACTCCGTCCTTATTTATTTAAATAATTTGGTTGCCAATATAATTTAAATAAATCTTTATTGCTGAGGACGGGAAGCGAACCACTGACTTTTGGTACGTAAAGTCAGATCTCTAGCTCTGTACTAAGGGGCAGAAACAGCCAAGAAATAGTGGAAAATAAAATCTACTTCAGGTTGAAATTCAATTCAGTTATTTTTGTGGTAGTGAATGACGTAACCAGTGGAGTTATGGGACCTCCCCCCCCCCCTCTCCCCAAAAGTGAGGAGATGTTAGGCCTATTCTAGTGAGAAGAATAAAATATATAATATAATTGTATTTAATAATATCTTCATAAATTTTCGTGATCCTTGTCTCTATCAACGCCACAGTTTCAATAGCCCTCTCCAATTTCATAACAGCCCTATCATTTTACAAAATTATCTAGAATAAAATAGTGGTATTATACAAAAATCAAACTTTTAGAATGTTATTGTTATCATTTATTTATTACTAGTTTTCTAATAAATACGTTTTTTTTTTTTTGTACTGTATATATATTTTATTTTTTGTCAAATCTCATTTTTTATATATATATGTTTTTAATATATTTTATATATACAAATATGTATTGCCAGATGGCAATAAATAAAAAATAGAGGCTTTAATTTTTGCTGACCTCGCTCTTTTTACATTCCAGATTACTTTTCACGATCCCGTTATTTAGTATCTCTTTAGATAAATGATTTGAAGTTTTGAGAGTTTTGAAGAAGGGCATTATTAGCGTCCTCCCTTTGTTAAGATTCATTTTGGCAGAACTCTCTTTCCCTTTATTTTTAAAAAGCTACAACAAAACCAATTTCATTCGATCGATTTTTGTATATTTGGTATTTTTTGTTATAACGCATCATTTCCCAATTATAGGATGATAAGAAAGAATTTGTGCGTGATGGCGTTTTAATTGGAAAGTGAGAACGCAAGGGCTGAAGCAAGATCTTGGAAAAGCATCTCTTCGAGAGAGAGAGAGCGATGCTGTGGTCCAGTTCCCTCTGATTGACGTCCGATTACCATTACGAAGGCAGCCCACGTCCAGCATCATTATGGAGGGCGCCAGGACCTGTCATGGGGGATTACTTATTATTCTTCCATTTCCATTTAAGTGACAACTTAAATTTAATTCTATCCAAGCAATTTGTCGCAAGTTGAGGATTCAATTAAACTACAAGGATTTTCTAAATCAAAAAATACAGGCTTTTACTTTTCTAAAAAAAATTTAATTAACTATTTTTTGTTACCTCTTAATTTCTTTATATAGAAAGATAAATTTTCTTGCACGGAAAATCAAACTCAAGCATCTCGGATTGGTCCATCCTAATTGTCGACATGCAGCGCTCTCTGGTGCCATTTTTGAAGGTGAAGCTATTAGTAAATCAGGAAAGATAAGAGCAGTAGGAGTCGTGTGTGTCCTGCAGAAAGTGTAGGAGTGATGTGGCGATGGGAGGCAAAGCGACGTAAAACGCGGCGCACGGGTGGCTAGAGTCATAACCTAAAGAATTCTCCTCGGAAAGTATTCCGATATGGTGGATTAAGCTCATTATATACAATGCGAACTAAAAACGTGATGATTTTTCTATATTTCCTCATTTGCCTCATAAAACATAATAAAGATTTTCATGTGAATCACCCTCGTATTAGAAATAAATTAAAAGTGAGGGATGGACATCTCAGCCTCGAATAACAAGCGTGAGGATGGACACTGGTAGCTACAAGTCAGAGAGAAGAGAAAAGTCATAATGATAACAATATATGTAAAGCTATTGTATAATAAAAGGGCCCCCAGAGGACGGAGACTACACTGCTTTATAAATGTGAAACTATTAATATTTAAAATCTAATTACTAATAAAAGTACTAAATATATTTAAAGGTTCTCATATTCTTAAAGTAAAATTTGAATGTCACTTGTTACTGATCACTTTACGACGATATACAAAAAGAAGTTGATATGATTTTCAATTTTTTTTTAAATTTTATTCAAAATGAAATTAGTGAAAAAAAAAATTCCAAAAGGTAAAATATACCTAATTTAGATTACGAGTTATATTTTTATTTTTTCCCCATATGTGGTTGCTTTTCTGTAAAAGAATGAGAGAAAGAGAGAGAGAGCGGAGGGAAGTGGGCCGGAAACACCCTTAGAGATATAAAAAGAGATCTTGGCTCTTCAAGTCGTCAAGCAGAAATAATCAACTGAAAACAACGTCGCTCAGAAAATAAGATTATTATTTTATTATTACTTATATTTTTATCTCGAATTTTTTTTTACTACAGGTATATGTAAAAAAAAAATAAACAAGAAATTTATTTTTTCTCAACATATAATAAAATAATATTATAATCTCTTTACAAATTATTTTTAATATGATTTTTTTTTTTTAATCGGTTGGAATAAAAAAAATCAAAAAGTAAAAGCTATATTATGGAAAGTAGGCAACCCAAACCTGCATGATAAACTAATAGATATTACTAGAGAAAATTAATTAAAAAACAACTAATTAATATTAAATATTGAATAAATAATAAATTTTATATATATATATATTTTAACTGAAGGCGAAATAAGGAATCTATAGCTCATATTTCCCAGTGATTGACCAGAAATCGAGAGGCTCGGATCGATCCTCGGCTGGACACATTTTTTTCGGCGAAGTTAATAAATATTTATTAAATATGGGATGTCTTTGAGACTGGAGAATTCTTTTGATATAATAGAGCCAAAGATTTTGCAGTCAAAAATATGCATTAAAGACTAACGTTTCGAACAAGTTCAGAGCCGGCTGAAATATGAAGGTAAATTATCAATGATACCATAAAGGATAGAGCGCTTTTAGTTGCTTACTTTTATATTTCTCACCAATCGGCTCCGAAGAAGGCCGAGAATGAGGGCCGAAATATTCTGAATTCTTAAAAAATTTTTCCCATCTTTTCCCAAAAATATCGGATCCTACCAAAGGTCCGTGGATCGTTTCCCGTCCTGAGGAACAAAAATTTATTTATATCATATTGGCTGCCAATTAATATAAATAAATCCGGATGGAGTCTACAGATGAAAGAGACTTTAAAAGAAAGTATCTGATCCGGGTATCCATTTATGGTAATTAGTTGCGAATGAGATATAAACGAATAAAATTTGTGAAATGGTCTCAGCCTCGTTAGAAGCCCCATTAAAGTGAATGGAGAAAATATATCGAAGTTCAATTAGGATAAAAAAAATGGCAGCGGTAAAAATGAACATTGCGGGAACGAGAGATCGAAGCCGAGAGTATATGAATTTTATTTCTAGAAAACGTACGTAGAATACCATTATTATTAAATATATTTTGCCTCTTTTTTTTTCTCCCTAGACTTTTAATTTTTATTAATGGTTTAGAGCCCTTAAGGCCACAAAGAATCCTTAAATTGCCCTGACAATTACATTAAGCTTTAATTAAAATTTGTTATTTGATTATATAACTGTTTTAATAATAAATTAAATATGCATTTAATTTTTAAAATAGATATTAAATATAATATCTATTATAATTAATTTATTATTATTAGTATTTATTTAGACACGCTGGGGCCAAACGGCGAAGCTTGCTTTCAAATTTATATAGGCCTAGGTAGTTTTTGTTATATTATTTAATGAAATAAATTTTCATTATTCCCTCATTCCTTGTTAATCGAAAACCAATAGAGCAGTAGACATATAAAACAAAAAACACTAAGTCTGCGTCGCTCCATTGAAGCTTAATGGGCCTTTGGGTTCGCGTCGTTTTGGACGCTTGTGTGCACTTGATCGTAGTCAGCCTAAGCCCATAATTTCTCTCTCTATCTTCACTGATCCTTTTCTCTATTTTCATTTTAATAATACTTGAAAAGATTAAATATTAATTAAAAATCTCGTAAGTGAATTTGGAATATAGTAGATAATCCAGTATTTACGATAAGTAAACACGAAACAAATGGTTTGAAATTTTTTTAAAAAATATAACTGAATTGATTAAAACTGTATATTTTTTTATATGAGACGATACAAAACGAGACAAGCAGAAATCGACTTGGAAATACCGATTGAGATGGGCTGTCGGTTATTTCAAGCACGTTTTCTAAAAGTACTTAGGATTATATAGAGGTCTATGCGGGATGGAAGTAAAAGGGTGTTTTCAAACAAACGAGGTATGGTAGGCTCGGGGCTTTTGGCCTCTTTGAATACCTAAAGGGCATTTATTTATTTATATTTTGTTTTACTTCTTTCTTGATAAAAAAAAAACATCACATACATTCAGAGATAAAAAATGTCGAAAATATCAAAAGCAATATTAGGGTTATTTTCTTTATGACCATGAATCGAAAATAAATAAATATATTTGG
The DNA here is from genome assembly GCA_010014785.2 of Anisolabis maritima. NCBI lineage: Eukaryota > Metazoa > Arthropoda > Insecta > Dermaptera > Anisolabididae > Anisolabis > Anisolabis maritima. The sequence goes on from JAAAKE020111052.1 coordinate 12,926, forward strand.
AAAAAAATCGTTGTTTTGGAAAGTCAAAGAGAAAAGATAGAAAAAATCTTGTGTGTTTATTTTGTTTAATAAATGAATATGTTATATGACTCCCAGTTTGTTTTCCGAAAGATGACAGAGGGGAGGAGGCAGCTTGCGCAAGCGAAGTGCGCGGGAACATAATAGGCAGCTTGTAAATTATTATATGTAGAGCCAGCCAAATCAAAATCATTACAATAGTTAAAGAGAACATCACAAAACACCTAAAAAAATACAAGAGTAAAGTGGATCCAATTAATTTTTGGGGGATTTCAAAGATCATCTAATAAATAATTGATATATGAATTTTATTCATATTAGAGCGAATTTTTAGAAAATCACAAAAAATAACAAAGTATATTAATAAAATATTAGTACTTTAGGGCGATTTTATTGAATAGCTTCGATATGGGTACTTGGCTTAAAATATAATATAAAATTTTTAGTTTTTCCGTTTTTGATATATCTTGTTAACAGATAAACACACATACATACATACATAGACTCACAGACAGACCATTTTGCGAGACTCATTTTTTTAAACTTAAATGACCTCAAAACGTGTATTTCCTTTGAAATCACGACATCTATTTTTTTGTGATCGCAATACTCTCTCACTATATATTTCATATATAGGTAAGAGAAAGTAAAAATTATAATTTCGATCGAAAGAAGGAACAAATGTGACTGTGGTAGAACTTGACGATATATAAGGGGCAGAAGAAATGTCCCTATTAGTTGGGATAGACCAGGACCGCCATAACTGAGTCGAGTTCCGGCGTGCAAACATGGTGTTAAAAAATTATTTTTAATATTCTCTTAGATTTGCATGTTTGCTTATTATGTGGCGAATTTTGTGTAAATCATTCTAACCTGAGAACTGAAGAAGACACATTTAGGTGCCGAAACGTTGTACTTTTAAGGATGGAATAAAATAAAATAATTTTTATTATAATAAAGGCTACTTAGTTAAACTATACAATTTATTATTATTATTATTATTATTATTATTATTATTATTATTATTATTATTATTTAAACGTTGATTAATTAGTATGAACCCCCCCCCCCCTCCCGCATCCGAGAGGTTAAAGATACCTACATTGTCAATATTGAAATTCTTAAAGGCCCAATAAAAATTTATTTAAATCAATTGGATACCAATTGGTGTAAATAAATGTGCCCAAATAACAAGTATCGTTTTAATCTATAAAGTCTATATGACCTCAGATGGCGAGACTAAAAAAAAAAAATTAGTGTGAAAAGAATAATTAGTTTGAATTTTACTATTGTAAACACCAAGATATAACAGTGGCTACATTTTTTACTGTTGAATTATGATTTAAGAATAATTAATTATCACTCTTGTCCAATAAAATTTTAAGAATAAAAAATGCAGAAGTTATGTCTGACGCAACCTTTGCAATAGACTAACAACGCCACAGTTTGATGCAAAATTTTACAGGCTTACAGTATTACTTATATAACAAGAGGCGATGCAATACATTTACACCAGTGTAAATTAAAAAAAAAAATTTCAATATTTTTAATTTCACCTGTTGCGGCTTAATTGACCAATTTTTTTTAAATACACCTGAAGGCAACAAAAAATTGTAGCATAATAAAAAATTACATCAATTTATAAAGAATTTTTTTTTATGTAAGTATTAACAAAAAAATGTGAAGGGTTCTTAATGGTCAACAGATCTGGATTTGACGCAATAAATTTCTTATTGAGGCACTACAAACAAAAATATACAAATAATATCGTTTTCACTAGTCAGTCTAATTTTAGACTTATAAACACGTCTCTGTTCGAGACCCTGCTTCCCACTCAGAGAAGTGTGGTTTTTGATTAGATAGACCTAATATAAAGATAACATTAAAAAAATTTATTGATAAGTATATCACTAATAATAATTATTGAGGATTTTTGTTTAAAATAAGAAAATGCTGATGAAAAATGAATAATAAAATAAGACATGGTAACGGTCTGAGGAAATAGGACGTAAATTACATTATTTTAATAATTTAGCTTTTGAGGATAAATAAAAAAAATGAATTTTTTTAATAAAATGGTGTTATGTATTTTTAATGGTTTTTAAAGTGAAAAATCTGAAATCCTAGTCGGGCATATGTGCTTCCCCAGACATTCAAATTAAAGATAATAAATCATGCTGCTTAGTCAGATAGGAATCAATTTAACAAATTATAAAGGATATAGCTAAGAGAAAGTAAAAATTATTACTTTTCAAGAGTTAAAGAAAAATATATACAATTTTGTTTTCGGAATTTTAGAAATCTTACCCTCACTCTGAAGTCCACTCCAGGAACCCTTCAAACAATCCCAAACACACCTCCCCACTTGTCTATTTTTGTCTATAGGAGAGAGGGAAGTTTACGACCATGGCTCTTCCTGCCTGCTCCGAAAACGGCCCGAATATACAATAGTTATATCTATACATATAAGGGATCCCAATATTGTTAAAAATGAAAAGGAGTTGCGCCAAATTATTTGAGTGGGGAAATTATCTGTGTGAATGGAAATTTTTTGTGAAGGCTCTAGTAAAATAAGATTTTTCAAGAAATTCTCTAACTTTCCGAGGGAAAATGGTGGCCGAAGTTAGCGCATGGGCTTTTCAAGTACTCCTTCATAACTTCATTAGTATTAGGTTAGGTTAGGATTAGGTGGATGCCGCCCTCAATTGGGTGACTCACTTAGGCCAGTAATGGCCCATTGTGATACCACTTGGGCTTCTGGAGGTGAGATTATCTCCCACTTTCCTACCCCATGAGGGGACTTCTGGCAGAGTTGGGAATCCGGACTCGAACCCATGCTATTTTCCTACTCTAGATTGGTAATCCGCAGCTTATCCGTCTTAGCCACTGCCCCCTCTTCATTAGTAGTTGTCCTAGAGCTTTCAGAGACATATCAAACTGTTTGTAATTAAAGCACCCACAATTTTGATTTTCTTACATTTTCGAGAAATGAACAGAAAGGACACTTAACTTTAAGGGTTCCTAGATGTGTTGATCGAGAAGGGAAATGGAGAAAAAATCAGCCAACAAATTTTAATGCAGATATTTCCAATTGCCTAGGCAATTCATCTTCATTGCAGATAAATTTTTTGTGTGGACTATTGTCTTCATTAATAAGGATCTGATTCGATTGGGAGTAAGCAGGCTTTTGAATCGGAGAAAACACCTTTAATGAATTTGATTAAATTTGCTAAATATTATTATTATCCAACTAATAAAAATTATGATAGTTTTAAGATAGATTAATCGTTTTCAAGCTCTAAATGGCATAAAGTCCAAATCCTTTTATACGCGTAAAATTTTTTGAAAACTAAGAATGATAAATGATGTAGTATGATGATGTTAGCGCTTAGAATCACCATAAATGTTTATATTTTTTTTAATTTTCTATTTTTATATAATTTTTAATTTATCAGAAAATCTAATAATCGAATTATTTCTTTTTTTTAAATTGATTGATTTTCTTTTGATAACACATAAAGTTGAAAAAAAATCCCTTACTTTATTTTTAATCAAAATTATATTGTAGTATAAAAAAAAAAGTTTTGCAATAAATTTTTAATGTCAATTAACTTAATGATAAATTAGAAAGAATGATTGATTGTGAAATGATTGATTTTTCATTTTGTGTGTGGGGGGGGGGGGGGGGGGGGTTTAAAAATAAAATTTAATAAAAAAATTTAGGGGGGGAGGGGGGGGAAAATATTTTTTTGTGAGGGGGTGGAATAAACTTCCATTGTA
>JAAAKE020111063.1:0-16719 GCA_010014785.2 Anisolabis maritima
CATCGCATTCAATTTCCTCTCCGCAATAAAATGAGTTAATCCCGTTCAAATAGAATCGATGTAAAATAATTTTATCTAGCCAAAAAAATCTTCAAGACTTTTGTTGTTATTCCTATTTGAAAAATATAGAAAACAATTAATCATTGTTTGAGAAAGATGTTATCCGGACAGGAAAAAATAAACACGCCCATAAATTGTAATTAGAACATCAACCGGGAAATCTTTCTAGATTTTTTTTATTTTTTTTTTTTTTTTTTGATTGCGATATTTTAACAAATCATTATAAAATGATTTGGAACATGTGTGTTCATTTGAATCGGGGATAAATTATGCATTTAGTTTGAAACCACCTTAAAAATCCTGACCGCCAGCTGGCTAATATATTCACAGCCGTGATTATTAACCTCTACCTCCGCCTCTCGCAGGCCAACAATTATAACATATATTTTAATAATTACTTTTCATGGCAATTAATTTCAAAGAATGATGTGGAGTTGTGCAACTCTCCATCACCGGATGTGACAATAAAATAAAACATTTCTAATTGCAATGAGTCATTAGAAAAGTTTTTCGCCGCGTGGTCCAGAAGAGGATACCTCCACCCACACGGAAGTATTTTTGAAGCTTTGAAGAGCTTCACTTAACCAAAAACGTTTCGATTTGTTCTTTTAAGGCATTATAACTGAGTCGAACTCACGATTTAAACGGACCTTATAATTAATTTCATTTTATAAATTTTTAAGAATATTTTAAATAAAAAAATTATATTCCATCTTTTGAAATTTTGAACTCTCCTTAATTAAATAATTTAGACGAATGACTATAATTTTGTTTTATTTAATTTAAAAAAATAACGACTTGCTTTTAAAGCAAATTCTCTTCTGACCCTTAATAATTTCATAGAAATGTAAACAATGGAAAAAGCAATTATGTTTTTTATGTATTTTTATTTTTTTAAATTAAAATATAATCTAATTTAAAAATACGACATTATCCTTAATACGTATTTTTCAAATTATATAGCCTACGTTTCTTAAATACATTTTCTTTAATAAATTCTTAAATAAAGTTTTTGAATTAAATTTTCAAATTAAGAAAACTCGCCATTAACATGTTATTCAACTTTAAATTGTTCAAGTTTATAATTATAATTTAATTATTTTTATATGTTGTACTTGACAATATTATTTCTTAACTCACTAATTTGTTTGATATCGGAAAGCTGAGAGGCGTTTAATTTTAATCAAGATTTCAAATTGAAATATTCAAGGTTACGTATCGAAACGAAAAAAAGCATTTAAATGATAGAAATAATTTTAATCTTAAAAAGGAAAAATATTTTTCCCATAAATATCATCTTTTATATATAATAAATAAAACCTATTAAAATATGGATTTTTTTCTAATTAATTCTGAATATTAAAAATTCTAAAATATAGATATATAAAATATTAATTAAACAAAAAATTCTGAGCACATAAAATAAATTGATTATCTCTTGCCCTCGATAAATATGGAATCGTGACTAAGTGACATCGTAGAAATTGCTCCCACTCAAAGATTGAAATAAATCTAATAAAAGATATTATATAAAGTAGGAGTAGGTTATATGTGGTATTTGAAATTTTTTTCTTTTAACTTGGACGTCGCTTTTACAATAAATAAATAAATTGGATTAATGGAGACAGAGATCTCAGAAAGCAGCCAGGTAATTAAAACAAAATCCTGAAAATGAGTGTAATAGACAGTTGAAACGTCAGCAATGATATATAAAAATTTTTATTTTAATTATCTGGCTGCTCCGGGACACCCGTCTCCATTAATGCAAATTAAAATCTACAGTCACGCCATTAATGAATTAATAAATTAATCTTAATAGGAAGTATCTTGAGTGAACAAGAATAATAATAGATAATAGATGTGAGCACATTCGAAGTATTGTGCCTGAAATAAAATTATTTATTTTTTCTTTTGATATAGTATATAGTTTTCAATATTTTCGAAATTAGAAATTGTGGTTTGTTACTGTTTTTTTCCGATTGTGAGCTTTTTTATTTAGTGTTATCAGGGCGCAGTCTCACCGCAGGTAAACAGTGACAGACCACACTGTATAATTTCAGAAAGATCGAAAACTAATAACTATGACAAATGAAAAAGTCCCGACACGATTAAAGATTGCTCCCCTTTCCGCATTTCGGGGAGACGCTCATTTTAGGGTGCTGGTGCCAGCCTGGATGCTGGAGCCCTTACTTGGTAGCTTTTTTGAGAATAAAATTTTATATTTGCAGGCTAACTTTAATTATATTATCTCATTAAAGCCTGGCTTTTTAGCGTGGTATTGTCAGAAGGCGAGGTTCTGGGGCAAATGGCTCGCCAATGCCCCAGAGAGCTTACGCCCTGATAACACCAAATAAAGAACCTCAATTGGGAAAAAATGACATTATTAGAGTCGAACTCGATAACCCTTTTGGAGCCCTTTGGTTCGACCTATTTGTTCTGACTTGCCTCTCCAATTTGAATATATATCTTTTATTTATTTACTAAATTAAAAATTTTATATTTATTTATTTATTTATATGACATAAAAAATAAAAATATTTTATTGGTTACTAAATTCTACACTCAAAGCATATGTTACCTATATGATTATTATTCTTATATTGTTTTTATAGAGGAAAAATTTTTATTAAAAAAAATATTATGGTTGGTATAACGAGGCGAAAATTTCTATCCGGTAGGTAGGCCACCCACTCTTATTACCAAGCATTCTCATTAAGAAGAAATGTACTTTTATCTCAGTGACCAATTCAACCTTGCAAAATATCTCTGACATGAATTGTTAATCCAATGAATTTAAATATCCAAATTTAATGTAACAATGCACCAAAAACAAATTGCTAATTCTATAATTTGGAAAATAGACGAGTCAAATATGTTCTTCACCAATAAACTTTTACTACTGAATACTTATATTTTTTCTGCCTGCTAAAAGTTTCGTGAAAAAAGTTTTAGAATTTCTACATAAAAAAATTTAATTTATCAAATAATATTACTAGTATTTTTAACATATATAAACAAGTTATTGGGTGATTACCTTCCAGTATAGAAAATTTTTTTTTTTTTCTAAGCCGTGACTTATCGAGCTATAGGACCTCTTTAAAAATATATTTTAAATAAAAATAAGATGGTTAGATGTATATTAAGCTCTTATGCCTTGATTTATTATTAGTTTTATCTTGATGTAATCTTTTCTATTCTAGTAAAATATTTTCAACTCTCGTTTTTCTTTTTTAAAATACATCATGATCCGAAATATTGTACATTTGTTGAATAAAAATAGAAACAGTCGACCAGATATGCGTTCTTAAAAAAAAAATATATTTACTTTTATATTAAAATAAAATGTGTGGCTCGCTTTATTTTTAGAGAGTGACGCGAGTCATGAATGTGATCATTGACAGGAGAAAGAAGGAAGAAGGAGTGGCTGATCTAGGGACTTCTTCAGGATGGTAAAAAAAGGTTGAAAAGCCGACCTGATGAAATAAATAAATATCCAGAGAGTAGGGAGGGAGAGAGGGAAATGTATGCTCAGGGGCATAGGCGGTGGGGCTCAATTTAGCCAGCCCTCTGGACAAACAACCACTCACATATATATGTATATATATATATATATATAAACGAAGGAAATTTGATTTGGATACTATCTTTTTGAATTTCATATTATTATGAATTATCCATGAAGGATATGTGTACAGTCTATCTGTTCGAACTCCATTAATATTCTCTTAGTGAAAATGTAATGGACGATTTTTATTCAGTTTTTCTTTTTTTATTTTTTTTTATTTTCGAAAAATAGGATATGATTTGAATTATTCAGGAAAAGGATGTTTTGTTTACAAAACATGCATTACTTGTAATTAAAGGCGAATCGCTCTTTTTATTCAAATATATATATGTATAAAGACAAAATTTTATTCAGTATTTTATTCAGATTGTCTATTGTAAAATTCAGTTTGTATTTTGAATCTATTCTCTAGAGTCTTTTAATTGAATAATTTACGCGCCAATCGAGTCTATGGCTCGAGCATTTTATTATGCTTTTTGACCGCGCACGCCGGGTTTCATTTAATCGAAAATATTTTTTATTTATGCTTCGATATTCTGAGAGTATATTTTCCATTTTTTTTTTTTTTTTTTTTTTTTTATTGAAAGCTAACAGGGCGTGGGGGTGTTCTGAACTTTGTATGAGCAGGTGTGTGCCGGGTGTTCATTAGCGCTCCGGAGGTTCCCTATGTATGTACATATGTGTGTGGCCAGGTGATGGGCAGAGGTTGCAGTCGAGATGAGATGAGGGTGGCTGGGCTCTTGGCGGCAACCAAACAAAGGACTTGGCTCTCTCGTCTCGCCATCGGGATATTTACTTAGCCTAATTGTGACTCAAGACTAAGAGGGGGGCCTCGGCTCTGGGTGGCCTTGGGGCGAAGCCTCTCCCCGGGGATCCTCTTCTGCTTTCCATATTAACAAAATGCCTTATTTAAATATTTAGAAAAAAAAAAAAAACTCCGGCCAAATTCAAATGTTTTTATTATTAATTTATTAAACAAGTTAATTTTTTTTTTTTGTTTTAGTTCTACGGAATATTTAGTTTTTTTTTTTTCTTTAGTATTCTTTCGAGTTTACCTATTCGAGATCCATAAAATAGAGCGCTCGAAAATAAAATATCAAATACTCATTTTACGGTGATATAATCTTATCTGTCACAGTTTTTTTCATTACAAAATTTTCACTGTTTTAATATTATAAATAGATAAATGATTGAAACCAACTTGCAAAGCATTTTAGAGAGATAGTAAAATAGAAAAGTATAAATAATGAGAGAAGAAATTGAAAAAGACAAGAACCGTTGCTTCGTTTCGTTAATATAGAGATGTAAGATTCTCTTGCTCCTAGAAGGCCAACAAATTCAAGCACCAATTAGAATTCATTCATTCTTTTTAAATATAAAATTGTATTTCTTCATTTTTCTAATTTCTCTTTCCTATACAATTTTTTTATTGTCCTTTCATTAAATTTTATTAATTTTTCCAATAACCTTTATTCAGCAAAATTTATTTTAATTAAATGGTATCCAATCATTTTAAATAATTTCGCTTTTGACGGAAAGTGAACTTGCGTTCTCTAGATTATGAAACAAGAGTTATCCCTACTACAGAAGCAGGAACTTTAAAGTACTTATTGGAAAAAAAACGTATTTATTTTATATATAATTACTAGGAATCTGACCTTGAAGATGAAAATATGTATAATATTTTATAATAAAAAATCTAATTGAAAATTTCAATAAATTATATTTGAAAATATACTCTCAGTCCAAACATTAAAAAAAAAAAAAAAAAAAAAAAAAAAAAAAAAAAAAACAATGTTTTAAATATATTTTTCGATTAAATAATTAATGAATTATTTTAATGGCATTGTATTTTAATTAAGCGATAAAATCATGTGATCAGCAACTAGGTGGTGTTTATTTATAGATTATCAGAATTATATTATACACATTTAAATGGGTATATAATTTTATTCTCACCATAAGTGGCTTCTCATTATATCAAGAATAGAAATCTCTTCTAATATATGTAAAAATATTATTTTAATAAGTTTTATAAACGCCCCATAAGGTTTAAACAAAAAAATATTAATCTTTATGGATAAAAATAATAGTATTTTCAATTGACTTTTTGTCCAAATAATATTAATTAAAGAATAAATGCGAATTTGTAATTTTAGTTTTTAACATTATTTCTCTAAAATATAAAAAGGTATTTTTACTCTGGAAGCAACAATTTAGCATATAACCATTCCATTTCACTACTTACTAATAACTTAAAATTTCAACTTAATTTATATTGTGACGGATTATATAACAATCGCCGTCTATTCTTGTAAGATGGGCCTACCCACTCGCACCATTATAAAGGGTTGCCGTTGCGAATCGCGTAAGTGGCACTATTAATCACGAGGTGTCTCGTCCTTCCAATGGTTCTACGTTTTCCCTTTCAGTGAGGTGCTGCACATCGGTATTGAGAGGGTTCTTCTCATTTTCTACCTGCAGGTGATCCAAGTACACTTGTCCAGAATTGTTATTTATTTTTACTTTTCACTAATGTTCCTTGTTCGTAATTTCATACGAGTTTTTTTTCGTCAATAAGAATTGGTTTATGTTTATATGTCCTTGTTATTCATTAATTTTTCTTTTTTTTTTTTTTTTTTTTTTTAAGTTTTTTTCGGCCATTTAGACTCCGTCCTTATTTATTTATATTAATTGGTAGCCAATATAATATAAATAAATTTTTGTCGTTCAGTACGGAAAGTGAACCACAGACCTTTGAAATGTGAAGTAAGGCCTCTACTTCTTTATAGGACAGGGCCTGACTTTTTCTGATTACATTTTTTTTTTTTTTTTAATTTAAACCCTCCTATATTTTTCATCTTTTTTTTTTTTAGAGATTTTAAATAATTCCATAATTAACTTATCAAAGAAAGGACGTTAAAAATTTTTCTTAAAAATAGAAAATGATTTAAACTCAAAAACTTTTCCTAAACAATTTATATTTTTAAAGAATAGAAAATGGATTTAAAGTTGTGATTATTACTCTCGTTAATTTTCCCATAGAAATAAAATAAATTATTTAAAAACACTAACTAAAAATAAAAAAAATTAAAAACATCCAAATGCTATGATTCAAGCTCAAGTCAAATTACTTTTAACAACTCTTCTTCATGTGAATAATAAAAATAATAAAGAACTTTTTTTTCAACAAGGAATAAACACAAAATATATCTATATAAAAATAAAAGAATATGAATACATGTATATTCATAAATAAAAAATATATATGGTAAACACTAATTAAATTTAAAAAAAATTAAGAGTCAAGGTGATTATTATTAGAACGCATAAATAAATATTTTTTATTTATTTTTTCTTTATGAATGTTGAACTAAATTTAGAAAATTACGTCTCTTATTATTATTATTATTATTATTATTATTATTAATGGACAAAGAAATAAAAGAGAGAAATTATTATGAGAATGTTTTTCTTAATTACTTACAAAAATTTATTAATATTCGGATATTTAAAAGTTTATTATTGTTTTTTGTTTGTTTTTTTTTTTATTTTAATAATCTTATTCAAAGTAAAATTTCAATCGACTTTGTAAAATAAGTTTCTTAATTTTTGGAAATCATATCCGAAAGCTAATTATACAATATATAACTTTTTGATCGTCTAGCCTTTGATTCAGAAGTAGAGGTCTCGCCTCACATTCCAAAGTTCAATGGTTCGCTTCCCGTCCTGAGCTACAAAAATTTATTTCTATTATATTGGCTACCATTTAATAAAAATAAATAAGGACGGGGACTAAATGGCCTCAGATGGGGAAAAAAGATTTAAACAAAAAAAAATTTTTTGGTTAAGAATCAAGGGTGTCAATCGACCGCCGGTTGCTTCCAATAAATGAATATAATTTATAATTAATTTTTTTTTCTTTAGATATATTCTGAAACTAGACATCATAGTAAAATTAAAAAACAACACTTGTATCTAAATTTGTTACAACAACTGTTAAAAGGTTTAAGTGGCTCTTGGTCATTCAATTTAATTCAATATATAAAAGTAATGAATATAAAATTTAATTTTATTCAAATGATTTAAATATATTTCTTAAAATGTATTATTATTAATTAAATTATAGCCCTGTCCCTTGATGCACAGGGAGAGGTCTCCCTTCATGTACCAAAGTTTAGTGTTTCGCCCTATATTGGCTACTAATTATTTTTTTTTTTTTAATTTTTCGGTATCTAAAGATTATTTTATTTATATTAATTGGTAGCCAATATAATATAAATAAATCTTTGTCGCTCATAACGGAAAGCGAACGATAGACCTTTGGTGAGGCGAGCTTTACACCAAGGGCAGGCCTTGGCTACCAATTAATATAAATAAATAAGGACGATGAATGGCCTCAGATGCAGATGAAAAAGACTTTAAAAAAGCCAAAAATTATATTTTGACTTAATTAAGGGACCTATATCTCACTATTTGTTAGTAAATGGTTGGCAAAGTTGACCGCTCGAATTAGACTGATCGACTTCTTTTTCTAAGATCAAATGACTATTCATTTAATCAAAATATAATAGCTTACAGTTTGGCTAGGAGAGGCATCATTTGCATAATAGACATGTATGACATTTGAATTATAGCGTGCATCTCTGGCAGCCCGAAGAACAAACTTCTACCTAATGCCTTCTTTCTTTATATAAAAAAAAAAGAACGCATAAAAAAAAATTGGTGCTTAATTTTATTGTAGAACTCCATCTACACAATCCTGTCGTCTTATTATTTTGATTGCCTTGCAATGTCGATGGATTCTATCTTCTTTTTCACAATTTATTTAGATTAAACTTTTTTTTTTATTTTTGGTTTCATATTTATTATTATTTTTTGTTCCTTTACTAGCGTTTGGTTTATTAATGATAACAACAGCCTCTCTTGTTTTTCTTAAGTTTTACGTTCTGTCGTAGAAGAGTTCGATTTCTTTGTTTTTTCTTCCCGTTAAGTGTTTATTAAGGTATGGCAAACTCATCATCATCATCTTGGAAGCTACTTAGCCATAAGAATCCATATATAGCGACTTATGACATCTGAATAGTTTATAAGATGTAAAACGTGTAAACAAAAACTTTTTTAAATATCGCTTCTCCATTTTAACCCAAATTCAATTTCACCGATAAAACTAATTAATTCATTGCAAATTCATTTTTAAATTTATTAATACGAGTCACATTTAATTATATCTTTATTTATTTAGACAATGACTTGACGCTTAAAATTTTCCAAAAATATTTTATTTTGTTTAAATTTTTTTAACAACGCTTTAAACTTTCATTATTTATATTTTAGAAATTTAATGTTCCTCTCTTATTTCAACATCTTTCAAATAATTTAAGGTGCTTAATCAATCATTTTATCAACTATAATTTTCAAATGGAAATTGTAAAAATAATTATATAATAAATAATATTTATTATAGAAAACATCTGTAAATGTAATTGGAGAAGAAAAAAATTTCTGTGACCTCTCTACATTTATAGGTAGCTATAATTATGTCCGGCTTAATACCTTTAACTCATAAATTGATAATTAAATAGAATATGTCTTCAGATAAAAATGTTTAAAAAATTAGATGTACTTCCCTTCGGGAATGGAGTAGGCTGATATATTTTTTTCTCTTGTTATTTTAATTTTATGAATCCTTCACTAATAAATGAGGTATTAGCGTACTAGAGGGTCGTAGGCATCTTTGCTTGCTGGAAGAGAGGCAACCCAAATGATCAGCTAATAGATGGGTTTTTTGATTAATTGCTCCAAAGCTCTTTTATTGCAGACCCCGCATCGGCATTTGTTAAATATCCCTAAAAATTAATAATTGAACATGCGTGGCGTGCTTTAGTACAATTAATCGAAAAGCCCATTTGGTGATTTGCCTTCTTTTCAGAAAGCCAAAACGAACGAATTTATGCCCTCCTCCCCCCAGCCCCCATGGTAATTATCGTAAGAAAACTGGACTTTTTTTCGAGGTCACATATTAAAATACTAATTTAGACTTTAAGTTAAAAAAAACATCCTGACTTAAAATATGCAATATTAAAATTATTCTAATTTTATTTTTAAAAAATTTTAATCCATGTTAGGGATTCCAATCAAATTTGCCTAGGGCTTAATTGATCCTACCATTGAAATCCATGTAACTTGAAAATTAGTTGTTTTTTTTTTGTCTGAGAAACCATAATTTTATTGTTGAATTCTGTTTTTATTATAAATCTATATGAAATTCTTTTCTAAAAAAAATTTACCCTTATTTTTAATCAATTCTATAATTTTCTAATCTAAAATACCAAATTTAGAATGATCCACTTTTTTATTGTATAATTTATTTAAATGCGTCTATATCTATAATTAATTAATTCGGAAAAATGGATTATTTCAATTATTATGTAAAGGAATAACTAATAAAGATTTTTTTACGCGCTCTCCGTTTGTCGTATTAATATTTGATCTTGATTATACCTTAGCTAGGCATGTCGTTGTATTATAAATGGCCGCGGGTAAAAATATATGGGTATTGTGAAAGTCGAGGTTTAGACTTTTTTTTTACATATAATTAATTTGAAGAGAATCTCCAGAGCCTAATGGTATAATATTCACTGTAATCAAAATTCATAGATGCAATCATTGAACAAGCTCTTTGCATTTTTGCTTAAATTTAAATAAATAAAATATTAAAAAAAAAAAAAAAAAAAAATCTAAAGGGAGAGGTTAAAATTAATTATTATAAATGAAGAGAAATTTTTTTGTCCCGGGGAATTTTGTTGTATATATTAATAATTTCCTTGGTTATTTTTGTGTCGTATTTATTCAGACCTTTTTTTTTTCTTTGATAACGATGGACGCCTCGTGTGTGGGCAGCGCGTCTTCTTCGTTCAACATCCGATTGTTATTATAATATATGATCTTTTTTTTGATAGTTATAATTTCATAAAGATATAATGTAAACGACCGTCCCTTTTATTTATTATTATTATTATTATTATTATTTAAATATATATGTATATACATATAGAAATGAAAATTTTAATATAGGCAATGCCAATAAATTTGGCTTAATGATCGAATGAGGCTAGCAGGCAGGAGGAATTTCTTTCCCATCGTCGTCATCCAGATGCTTCTTCAATTTGGACTCTCCTCCCCTCCAATGCCTCTCTAATTCCTCTCATATCTCAATCTTCAAGAATATTACATATAATTTAATAATTAAAAAATAAAATTACCAAAAACTATTTATTTTTTATTTTTATTTTAACACTCAGATATTTGAAACATTTTCAGTTTTCATTTAAAATTAATTTTTTATTATTACGTGTATATGTAATGTTTCGGCAAATTATTATAACATTATTCATTTAAAAATACGCTATTAAATACCACATACTAAGTATATTTCACACTAGATTTGGCTATGAAATAAGCACACTTCAAGCTAAAATCAATTTTCTTATTGCTTCATGATCATGATCAATGGTTCGCATCCCGTTTTCAAGGATAATTATATTGGCTACCGAATCTAAATGTCCTCAAATAGTGAAAAAGATTGATAATTAAAGTCAATGAATCTTGCCCGCTGCATTTTCGTTATTTCAATTCAATAATATTGGGATCTTCGGATCGTTTCTAGTGTGAAGCAACTTTTTGCAGTTAATGCCCATTGCCTAATTCTCTTGAGTAAAATAATAATTTAGTATGTAAAATCGTTTAGTGTTAGGCCTAATTTCAGTAATATGCATGATTTGAAAAAAAAAAAAAAAACAAGAAACAGACATGGGTTACATTTCAGTTTTGTATAATTCTAATACTTTAGATAAAGAATCATTTTTCCTTTAGAGATAATTTATATAAAACAATAAAATTTAAAATAAATAAAATACATGAAAGAGTCGACTCGCTTTTTTCTCATTAATTAATAAAAAAAAAAAAAAAAAAAACCAAAGTTAATAAATTCATATTTAAATTTTAAAACTAAAGTTTTGTAACAGCCTGAGCTGGCTTATTTATCTTTGTTGAATTAAATTTAAAATTATTTAAAATATAGGCTCTAGCTCTCTTCTGTATTTTATATATAATAATACATAAATTTTTACTTGACTTGGAGATATATTATTTCCATAGGCCTGTAATTTTTATATAAATATTTTTTTAACAAATAAATGGCGAGTTTCAGCTTTTATACTAGCATGCTGTTTATAAAAACTCTGAAAATGAATAATTTTATAAAAAAATATATATATTAATTATTGTTATTTATAAATTTAATATTTTAAATGCATAATACGAATGCGTAATTATTATTAATTTATAAAATTTAATATTTTAACAGTGTAATATGACTCTTAAAATTTATGGTTTCGAATTTGAATAATAACAATAGAAATAAATTTTTGTTAATTAAATATATTATTTATTCTACTTGCGAATTACACGCACGGGTTCATAATAATATAAATATATATTATCTGTGGCAAAAGAATCAAAAGAATGTGAACACGCCCTAAAGATAATTTATACACTCTCTACCATTTTAGAATATTACTTTTTAAGAATATAGAAGGCCCCAAATGTAAACATTTTTTTTCATAGAATGAAGAATGATTGTGTAGGTGAATAAATAAACTACTCAAACGTCTCTAGAGAAACCATTATTTAAGGTGTGACCGAATTCTTTTGTTCCAGTTATATATTCACTAGATTGATGTAGTGGTGTGTCATATGGCCATCATATGACTATCCCACATATAGTCGAAATACATAAACATTGTGATTATTTATTTAGATTAACAAAAATATTCTCTTAATGGTCCTACAAATTCAGAGTTCTATTTATTTGAGCACACGTTTCGGGATCATATATTTTTAAAAATACGTTTTTTTCCCATTTATGGATTGACCGGTAAAAAATACATTTTTAATTGAGAAATAAAACGATTCCAGAGAACCATGTGAGACATAATCTGATCTTAATAATGTATAAAGTGTGGCTGTTTTATTTAGTATTTTTAGAACAAATTATTTAATTTTTTTATTGCCAGCGTTTCGGGTCCGTCTTCAGGATAATTAAATATTAATTAATACTGACGGTGTCAATTTGATCAATAATGTACACAATTATGCTGAAAAATATAATTAGTATATCGAGTGTATGTATTAGTGTTCGCTTGGTGCCCGAAATGTCGGCAATTAAATGTTTTATTTAATTTCTCCTGGCTGCGCCTCCTATTTCTCCTTTTCTCTCTATTTTGGGAGGTGGTGAAGGAGAAATGACCTTATCTTATATAATAATAACTATTCTTTTATAAAATATAATTAATAAATTTATATTGAGGAAATTTAAATTTGTAAATTTTTTTTTTCCAAAATTTTAATAATAAATAATAATTAAAGATTATTTCTTCTTGAGCCTCGCCTGGATTTCTTTTTTCCGAGGCTAAGAAGGAGATGAAGTTCAAAATTTTAAACATGTAAAATAGAATCAAAACGCACCTTTATTACCTTTCTTAGAATGTTACATTGAAAAAAACAAAAAAGTGTTATTATATGTTTCTTTTAATGAGATACCTGGAATTATTTACTGCAGGTCTTAATGGAAAGTTTCTAACCAGTATTTATTTATTGTCTTTGATTTTTGTGTGTTTTTGTTGTTGTTGTCTTTTTCTTTACACTAATATTGTGCTCTCAACGAGTTTTAAATTCCAAACCCCACACCATTTTGTTTTATATAATTTATTAATAAAATCTTGTATGGGGAGCGATTTGCCAAAAAAAGAATTTCATGTTGGTTATTCTGTATTTTCGTTTGCTGTTATTATTATTAAACATTGTCGCTATTTAGATTATAATATAAAAATATGCCTGGGCGAATTGGAGTCATGTTAATTTGCTCGTATTTAATTCAAGACATAAATTATCCGGCGTAACACGGGGACGAATGAGGTTTAACAACAATAAATAATTACCAGCGTGATGTTGTACATTGTTAACACGTCGCTCGCGTGTTATCACGTGTATTGCTGGCTAAATAGTTTATAACCAGTTAACTGGAGGCGGGTGTGATGAACACGCGCCAGGGTTTTTATCCCCAACGCCGTCGTCGCCCATCGTCATCCACCATATCATCATCCACCATCCACCATCCTTGGCAATTATTCCGTCTCACGTCAATATTCCTCCTCCCCTCGAATGCACCCACACACACAGACCCGAATTTGTACACTGTGGGATATCAGTGCTAATTTAATTTCAACATATTTACTCTTTATTTACACTGTAAATAAGCGAAATGTTTTAATTATAATTGCTGCATTTGGGCCTTGCGGCTGCGGACGTTTAAATATTTTACGGAAGAAGAGAAGAGTTCGCTTATTATTATATCATTAAAAAGTATTTTAAATACTCTTGCAATCATTTTTTATTAGTTAATTTATCATTTATTAGCAAAGTAAATGAATTCAATGAATGAAAATTATCCAAAAATAGATTTAAAACATCATAAACTAAAATAAAAATTCCCCTACTGAGAATGCACAGACACCCTTTTCTAAGAACGAAGCTTCAGAAATGATTTCCTAATTAGAAGTTTCATATACAAATAGAAAAGCTAATGAAATGACAAAGGATACATAACCAGATAAAAAAAAGTAAACCAAATCAATATAAAAACGGACTTATTATTATTCTTTTATTCATCTCATTCTTTTGTCCAAAGCGAAAGGGAGGATTTCTTATAAAACGTTAAAAATTTATAGTGAAAAACGGATACTCATAGAAAGTTTAGGATCAAAATTGTGAAATTTCTAAGAAAAAAGGATGTTAATACACAAAAATGTCTTCCCCTTCAAAATAATGAAGATCCTCACTGCTTAGACCCGTGGTTCTCAAGTTGGGACCCCCTCTAAAATGGGCTATTGTTTGTTTAAGCCTTTTAGGTTTCCTTCACTTGAAAAGGAGTTCACTTTTTGAATTATATATATATATATATATATATAAACGGAGGGGGGGTAGGTGGGACATGCCCAAAAAATGTTGGGAAGAGTTATACAAAGAGTAAATGATGCCAATATTTTTTATATAAAAAAATCCTAAATTCCTAAATTCAGCAAAAGAAATCCAAATCTATCTAAAATAAAATTTGAAGAAATATATTTTTTTACCTTCCTTTTCTTCTTTTTTGTCTATACTATTTATCTGTTAAAAAGACTACGAATTCAAAAACAGGCCGGCACATCTAACGGCCTGAAATTCCATTTATAAAAAGACTGCCAATGAAAAGAAGAGAAGAAATATCAATTCATAATAGGTATGATGATAAGTGGAAATCGATATCGAGATTTCATCGGAAATACACTTTTTGAGGCCCCTGAATCTAAAAAAAATGATTTGTCTGTGTGCGAATCTCAAACAATTTTGATTAAATTGACTGTAAAACAATGTTTTATTAAGAGATGAATTAGAGAACGGCTACCTAGGAAGCTCAACGCAAAAATCTGGTGTGGCAGTATATCACTCAGATTTCCTTATCTTAGGGAAGAGAAAGTGGTATGAAGTGCTTTTGGTCACACCAGATTTTTATTATACTAAAGTCAATATTACACGTTGACACTTTCTTTAATTAAAAGAAAAAAATGATCCTCCGGCCCTTTAAGTTTCCGTTTTTTCTTTATCTTCAAATGACGCAAAGCATTAACTCTAATTAAAATCATATATTTAGGTATTCCTCCACATAATTTCTCATGTCTTTTCCCTGTTCACCTGCAGTCTATGTATCTATATATATATATATATATATAATAGATAATCAGGTATTGAATTGAACAACCTGTACCTGTAATTACGGGATGTATTCACTAATGTCAGTAATTAACTATAAGCTTATAATTAATGGATGCATTGGCCGGGCCCAGAACTGGAAGACCACTGTGATATGTCGAGGAGAATTCAGCTCTGCTGTCTTAATGTATTTGATGAGAGAGTGAACTCCACCGCAACAACTCTGGAATACGAAGTTCATCTGATCTGATGGGGTTTGGGCCCATTCCGAGGGGCTCACCACCCACCCTCAAGAACCAACTATTTCTGCTCCGGATATGCTGGTTCCATCAATGCTTATTCTCCTAATATAGATTAGGCGCGGCATCGTGCTTTCTCTAAAATTTAATTACCAATTACTCACCTATTCTATTAGTTACAATTTAATTTTGTTCTCTTGATTAGAATCCTTAAAGTAAAATTTCTAAAATAAATTACTTTTCATAAAATAGTTGTGATTATTCAAAATTCTGATTGCAGAATCTAAATAGAAATGCCGGCATAAATAGAAAAATTATTCTATAAATATATCATTAAATTTTGATTAATAAACGAAAAAATTTCTTTAACACTAATTGATGATCTATCTACTATTTATAAAAATTTCAACTTTTAAAAAATCATTTTTAGCTAGGAATATTACTGATAAATAATAAGGCCAATTAACAAATATTTAGTTTCGTTTTTTAAGAGATATTTTAAACGAGAGGTATGAAAATTATTCTTCACATTTCGAGGGGGCTTATGGAACTCCAGCCCCTCCTCTGCCCAAAACCGCTTGCCCTCCTCCCGAAAAAATTTTCTTCGCGCCTACTATTATTCAAATGTATGCGAATCTTTAAATCTCTATATTGTTTTAACAGGCTCACGAAGACGTTCCATTCTGACTGGGACGTTTCAAAGTGACCCAGCCTCTTGGCAATTTTATTTAAGTAAAATAAGGGTCAGGCAAAATTTTAAATTAAAAAAATAGCCGGAAAAATTTTCCCCTGTAAAAACTGTAGGTTGAAAAATGATCTCAAAGATATCTCCCAGTTTGAGATAAAATCTAGCTACACATTGATGTTTTTTTTTTTTTTTTTTTTTTTTTGACTCAAAAAACCTCAAAACATTTATTTTAATTGAAAACTATTCTACATATTTATTTTTAATATTGCTATATTTATTCTATATTAAAATATTAAATATATAGACTCGAGATTAGGATTCAACCATCAAACACTAATCCAGAATTTGAACTTTAG
>JAAAKE020111074.1:0-12394 GCA_010014785.2 Anisolabis maritima
ACCAAATATCGGTTTTAAAGTGGGGACTTTTTTTCTTGAATCCTTTTGGATTTTTTAAATAAAAACGGGCTTCCATTTTTTTTTTTTTTTTTTTTTTTTTTTTTTTTTTTTTTTTTTTATTGATTAAAATTAAAATTAAACTCATAACAGTTGAAAACAACAATTGTAATATGAATTTTCGTTTTAAATGAATCAATAAACTCATATATTAAAAACCTTCTCTAAAATTCTTATTTAAGATGAAAAAATATCTTTCTAATCAAATTGATAAATAAAATTATCACAAATAACGTTTTCACATCTAAAAACAAATTTTTACTTTAAAAAATTTGTGGAAAATAAATCAATAATTCATTAAATATTAAATATTCATGATCCCTTTTTTACTTTCAGGGGAAAGTATTACGATCATGATAAATTTAACCCTCCAATTTTTTTAAAAGTATATTTACGTTTCAATACAAAAAAAATTTTAATGTGTATATGTGTGTATCTTTTATTTTGGTTTATATATCTGGAACCGCCTATTGGGAAAGGATGAAACTTAACATGTTTATTATAATAAGAAGCCATTAAAGGGTGAGGAGAATCGATCAGTATGGGAAGGTAAAAAAGTCCCCACCCCGCGCACCACGATTTCTCAGCATCCTTTAAGTTGAAATAATAATTAAGACATTTTCCTTCACTGCTTAACCAATTTTCATAACAATCCTTTAAATGGGAGCGAATTTATACTAAATGAAAAAAGAAAAAAAAAATTGAGCAAAAGATAATAACCATACGTCATCATAGGGAAAACTGAAATTTTATACTCTCGGAGTTTTTCTTTTTTGTTTCAATTCAATAAAACATGACCTAAAAATAATAGATTTATATACACGTCAGGGTTTTGGAGCTCTTATATCCCCAAAGAATGGCTAAAAAGTGCAGGAAAGTGTTGCAACTTCTATGTTTTTATCTTTTCGGCATTTATGGCTACATAAACTCAAACCATATTTATATTACGGTACAGGCATCTTTATTTATATCAATAGGATTCCAAATAATTTAAATAAATTTTCATCGTACTGCCTGGAATCTCAACCGACATCCCTTGGCATTTAAGGTTCATGTTCCCTTTAAAATGAATAATAAATTACATAGATTTATATATTTTTTTTTTTTTTGAGGGAAAAGCCTTAAATTAAAGGCTTAAAAACCCTCAATCCTAACAAAAAAAAATCATTCCCCGGTTGGTTACCCCTGGTGTATCGTGCACTAAAGGCACACACCATTCCCTGCCAGTTTCGGGTTCTCTAACCCATTCCCGGTCCCGCCCCCCTGTAGATTTATATTATTAATGGCCTGGTTAGATTCAATACTTCAGAGTGGACCACATGCGAAATTTAAACGTGCATTCTAGAGCAATGAACCGAAAACGACCTATCCTCCTCATCATAGAGGATCCGGCCCCACAAAAACCCTACCCATAAAATTGTTTTCGCAAACAAATTGTCCTTTATTTGACACCCCTAATTTAAACCATTAAATTCATTCATTTTGTCCAAAATCTCAAAAATTAGGTGCTAAAACACAGACATTTCATTCACAATAATAAACTCACCCTCAAAGAATAAACAAAATTTTAAATTGCTATTCTCTTTGCCTATCGAATTTTTTTATCATAAAAAGATAATAACTTAAGATATTTTTAATTATCCATAAAAATCAATCTTTAATGTTAGCTATAATAATAATTCTCAATAATAGGAACATTTCAAGAGCGAAAGAGGGAAATATCTATTTTCTATAAAATTACTTTGAGTATAACAATGAATAGTCGATTTATTGACGTCATAAACATTTATTTCAAAAAGTAATCTTATTTATATATTCTTCGCCTTTTTTTTTTTTTTACTATCCATTTCCAAAAACCATTTTGTTTTAATTAAATTTAAAGAGGAAATTTATTCTCTATTATCTTCTTATATATATATATTTTAAATGAGATTTTTATTACGCAAAGAGAGGTTATATATTGGAAATCAAAGTTCAATTTCACTTTCTATAACAAATAAATTTTACCCTTTTCAATAATTAAAATAGAATTTGAAGATTTAATAACTGTTTTTATTTAAAAACTATTGAAGTAATATGTGTAACAAAAATATCTAAAAATTAAAAATGATGTTAATTTTTCATATTATATATATTTATATAATATTAAATATATATATATTAATTATTAAAGAGTTTTGTCTGCAACGTTCCATAATATCCAACCTAACATCCATGCCTGGTTTTGGTCCGAGTTCAACTTATTTTGGTTAGGCATAGTAATATTTTGATATTGTCATGGAAGGCTTGAAAATTTTGTGCATGATGATATTTCTTTGATGATACTTATAAATTTTATTACCTAATCTCTTCTATAGTAAGAGATTTAGAGACGTGTCAAGTAAATTCGGTTGAACTGATTTTTATGAAATATAAATTTAGTAGTAGGGAGAAAAAACTTCTATCTGACGACAGGAGCAATTAAACTCTTCGATACTTCCATAAATCAAAAAATTCAGTTTTGTTAAATAATATAACCTCTTTTCTATATAATCTGAATCCAAAATAAGTATATTTAATTTTAAAATAACAAACAATAGATCAAATGTGAGTAATGAAAAATGTCTTATCTTTGATGTTAATTCGATGGATTTACTTTCAAAGGATCGGATTTAAAATCCAGTATCGCGATCATTTTCCTTCGTCAGATCTGAATATCGGATCTAGATCCTTTTATACAGGATTTCGCCCATCCCTGGTAGGTAGTTACAAAAATAACCAACTTACTAATAGATTTTTCTATTAATCCTCTAGAATTCCTAAGGAGCAGGTCTCGAATGCGCCGTCCATTCTAGATTTCTAGATTTAACAAGTGCGCATGCGTGGATCGCGTGGATTTAAAAGGTCTGGAGAAATAAGTCGAAAAATCCATTAGTGAGATGGTCATTTGGATTGCCTAGACACCTGCAAGCAAAAACGAATTTATGCATCCTATGGTATTTCAAGGATTAAAAATCGCCTGTATACATTTCTGAAAGGGGCACACTTCCAAGTACATAATAGTTATAGATTTTCAATTTAGTAAGGCCCAGAGACTACCCCCTACCCCCTTTTAAAAGCTGTGAAAAAGTCCTTTAAATTTAACTTAAACTTCATTTAATCTTTTAAAGACATCCTTGATATACACAATTTTCTAAGAAATTCTATTTATTTTCTTTTTAATAATAATGAGAATTTAAAAAATCCAAATATTTTCAAAATAAATTGATTGAAATAATCCGGAACGCATTTTAGGAGCATTTCGGCTCAATTCAAGCGTTATATGTATTGCGGAAAAGAAAAGTGAACTTTTATTTTCTAAATGTCGGACCTAATCTTACAGATGGATACCATAAACCTATATTACTCGGCAAGCAAAAAAAAAAATGCATAAAAAGAATTTCTCTCTTACGCTTTTATTATTTTTCTTATAAAAATTTAATATTACTTTTGAGTGAAAAAAATGGCTGGATATGAGGGGCCCATCTGCCCTGGCTCTTGTCATAAATATATATAAATCGATACCAAATAAAATCAAACAAACTCTTTCGAGAATGGAAATGTCATTCTTTTTGTGTGTATGTGTGTATGTTTGTATGTGCCTGTGTGTAAGAGAGAGAGAGAGAGAGAGAGAAATCTCCAAGTTGAAATTGAAAAAAAGAATTTATATTTTCCTTTAATTCTATTCTAGTATATTTTTTTTTATTTAAATTGTATTTATTCATTTGAATATAATTGATTTTACATTTTTATTTATTACTTAAATAAACTCAAAACTTTTTTATTTGAATTAGATATTAGTCCAAAATCTGTCGGAAAAGAGTAGGCCGCCTAGGCTTAGGAGATTTTTTACATGTATTATTATGTAATGTATTTAATAGAGTTTTTATTGCTATCTGGTTATATTTTTTTGGTGGGTTCGTACCCAGGATCTTTTGCATAGCGCACTTAACCATGCACCTCATATCCATCCTGGCTGGCTTAGAAGTGTTATTTTTTCGTTTCGGTTCGAAATCATCAAAACATCCGTTCCAGTTTTTGTTCAAGGGTTTCAGTATTCGTTTCACTTCAAATTACAAATCTTAAGTATGGTCCCAGCTATGGAGAGGGGCTTCTCAGCAGACTCTCTCTTCCCTTGACGCGATAAAAAAAGGAGTACGGTAAAACTGATCGGAGAAGAGTCTCTTACTGCCTCCTAACAGCCTCTCGAATACAAATTCTCTGCATTGACACTTTTTTACATGTATTACCATGGTCGATATTCTGCCGAATTAAAATTCCTCATTCCTTCAAAAGCAACATTTGTCCTCAATACAAGAGAATCATCGTCCCAACATCCCCATATTGTTAAATTCGCGACTCGTAGTACAATTCCAGTCTTCCTTTACCACCTGACCTCCCGAGGTGCTGCTACTATCATCTCTAAAACCTATTATCTTCAAATCCAACCTTTTAAAGTCCCTACTCTCTCTTACCTCTGTTCTTCCTGGTTGTATGTGACCACTGATCATTATATGGACCTTATGCATCCATATCAAAAAAAAAAATCCTAAGTTCTAATGAATTTTGAATTAATTGTGTTTATGAGATCGAATGTCGGTGGTCTAGCCCAAGATTTAGCGCTTCGGAAAGCCTGGAGATCCTGGGTTCAATCCTACTATTTTTAGTAGTCTTTTTAATCAAATTTCTTTTTTTGTTTTTATCAAACAATATTCATATCTTTCTTTTTTAAAATATATATAAGCTAATATCTTTTATCCAATTTAAAACTAATTTTTTTTGTTCATCTTTATTCCCCTTTTTCTTTTTTCATTTTCCTGAGTAAAAAATTCTTTATTGTTTCTGATTAAATTTTTTTTTTTCTTTAAGAGACATGTCTTTGGAAATTAATAAAAAAAAATCTCAAGGGAGAGATTGAAAAATCCAATCCAATGTCTACGGTTAGAGGGGTCATGAATGCCATCCAAATATTAATTTTCAACAAGCTACCCAAGATCTAAATCATACTCAGGATGTTCAGTTTTCCTGACCGATACATTTATTTATTTCGATGTGCTGATTGGGACATAAGAATACATCAGAGGTAAAATTCCGCGTCAGTCCGGTTTAAGTCCCGGCGAAGTTTCCCTTCCAGGAATTCTGATCCCCTCCCAAAAGGAGCGGAACCCCCATAAGGACGATATGCATACGCCAGCTCCTACACCCAATACAGTCAATGTAGTGCTTTCGTTCCTTTGGATCAGATTGTCGAAGAACTTGCACCTCTCGGTCTCAAGAGGAAACTACTACTCTCAGAACGAACAAAACAATATATCGATTTGCGTTTTGCGTTAATTTTATTTTATTAATTTATGAATGCACATTCTGTCTTCAAAGGGGACAAATTCAAAACAAATCAAAAACCATCGATGAAGTTGATTTTATTATCATTAAATAGAAATCACACGGCCCGAATAGGGATGGTGCTGATGACAAGACGGCTACTCCCTAAGAGCTGGAGAAAGGGAATCCCCCATAAGGGATCCCCTCAACACTTTTATAGCTGCCGTCAAGTATTGCTATCACATCCATTCAATATACCATAATATATGAAAAGTCTTCTATTCTATTAAAATGACGACACTCGTAAAAATTCTATAGGATCGTGATGATGATCATCATGAGGGCGATTGTGGAACATAAAACATGTTTTATACACACTATATCTTGCACTCCCCCTTTCTTCCACTATATTAATTAATATTTCTTTTTTTTTTTTTTTAGTAATTTATCTCCTGCTGAATTAATTAACATCATCTATATATATTTTAAATTCAAAAAATTAAATAAATCTTTGGCCACCTCTGTCACGAGATCTTAATCCTTTCAGAAAAAATTCCCTACCTAAGTGAAAAAATATTTTATCACAAATTTAATTTAATAAATAATAAATAATAGGGAATGAACGGTAATCAAAATTAAGTTTAGATTTTTTTATTTGACATGTAAAATTATACCGAGAGGAGAAGCAAGCTTGGAGAGGGAGGGAACAATTGGGTCTTAGCTCGTATTCATCAGGAGTGAGCCTCTGTATATTTGTTTATTATTTTTCAATATACCAAATTCATTGGCACATATGGTAATTCAATAATGTATTAAATATTCCTATCTATAGGAATTTATTTCTTTGGAGAGTATATATATATATATTATGTACTTTGATCATAATAGTTGTTGAGTCTTAGAAGAAGAGAGAAAAAGGGAGAGAAGGAATTGATCTGGATGTGTCCCACTGTATTCACCGGCCTATAGCAGGAGCAGGAGGAGTAAGAGGAGGAGGAGGAGGAGAGCGCTTTATTGCTTCCAGTAATGGAAAACATATTTTATCCCGGAATGTCACATTAGACGGACATTAAAAAAAATAGAGTGATTATATTTGAACACATTTTACAGAATAGCACCGAGTGGATGGGAATAAAAAGAGGAAAGGGGTTCAAAAAAAAAAAAAGTTTACTTTAGGGAATATACACATAAATTTTTTGATATGAAGTTTAGATTGTTTATAGTCCTTTAACTGATTATTGGATAGCCTCCCCCTTCCACCCACCCACACACACACATACACACTCTTTCTACAAATATAGAAAGGATAGAAAACTTTCTGAGTAAAATTTATTATTTATTCTATTTAAAAATATAATGAATTTGAAAATATATTCTTTTGAAAAACTGATTTTTTTTTTTTTGTTAGAAAATATTTGAATTCCACTAGAATAGGAATCTATTCAATGAAAGAACAAAAATTATTAATTTATGATTGTAACTTTAGCAAAGTCAACTTTTCGAAATTGTTTTGACTCATAGATTGTTTTTACCTAAAAAAAAAAACTTATTTATTAATTAAGAATTCTGAGCTAATGTATAGTTTGAAAATAAATATTGAAATATTATTATTTTTTTTAAATAGAATTGAAGGGGAAGAGTTAGGCTACCGATTAGACATCTGTCTTTTCTTTATTTAGAGACTCATTTTACACGAATGTGAATTTGCCACTTTTGAGTTTTTTACACATCGAATTAAATTAAAATTCATTCAAATAATCATTTTAATCATATAGAAGGCGATGTGAAGGGCTCTATTTATTAGCTGGGAGTGAGAGTGATGACAAGGAGGGCGTTTTTTTGACTCTTTTTAATCGTGTGAAACGGATCTTATTGAAATTACACAAATTTAAAGCATATAGCTAATATTCTAATAAAAGACACTAAATAAACCCTAATTTTAAAGAAATGTATAGGCTTTTTTAATAAATGAATTATAGTATTGAAAGACGGATAAGGCAAAATGAGAGAGATAGAATTCTAATCCTACTTACTCAACAACAAAATTATTTAAGTTTTAATATCCTTTTCCCTCATCCAAAAAAGCCGATTCAAAGTTAAATTATTCATTAGAAATTATTCATCTCCCTAATATAATTGCCATTTTCTTCCTTCTTTTCTCCTTCTCTTTGAATCAAATTTATTCCTTTTTCTGTAAAATTGCATTCGTTTACATACGTATTACGTGCTTTTTTGCTTTTCCAATTCACGGAAATATACAATAGCTCATGCATATAAAATTCATTGGGCTAATATTGATTCTGCTCGGAACAAATTGTATCAGAAATAAGCATGCTTGTCGTACTATTATTCCCGATGAAAAATATCATGCATATTTCACAATGGCTCAATATTGGAATCTCTTTCCCCTCTCACTCTCTCCTTTTGGCTGCCTTCTAGTTTTACGTTTCTGATTTTCACATTCGGAATGTAGAAAATTTTTTTTTAAGAATAGTATGGAATAGGATATTTATCTATTAAAGCTTCTCTTAATTATTTTATCTTATTAAATTCTTAGAAGCTCTGGTTTATTGTATCTATTTTATATTTTAGATCAGATTTCAAATTCCCCAGTGGATAAGCAACTCAAATTATGAACTGAATCATTCAAGATAAAGAAATTTGATGTTTAATATCGTTTTTGAGAAATAAGAACGAGAAGTGAAATTCTTTATGAGGCGAGAAACAACCAAGATATCTTTGTTTTTTCGAGAAAATTTTTCTTTTAAACACAAATTTTGTACAGAAATGAAAAAAATTTTGTTTTTCAGAGCCAATTTTTCGTTTTGTCTCACTAATATCTAGAATATATTAAATTTATAAAATATAACTCTTATTGAAATTTTTAGCTTCTTATAAAGAGACGGGAGTGAGGGTTGAGAATGTATGTATATTCTCTTATTATTATATTAATGGATTTTTTTTTAAATAAAAAGAGCATACTTTGCCGTAAATGAACGTGATCTGGAGGAGATTAATTACTCTTTATTCTCCCCCCCCCCCCCACAACCCCTTCAAAAAAGAGAAAAAGTTCCTGTGCCTCTGCTACCTGAATACGTAAAATATAATTTTGCAATTATTTTTATTTGCCTGTCACGTTTTTTTTGCCTCTGCGATTTAACCATCATGATTTATTATTTATCTATAAAATTGGAAATTAAGTTAAATTGTTATTATTTTCTTAATAATTATACATACGAGATTGTATCATTTGCTCCTCCTCTGTTAGTTTTTTTAAAAAAATACAAAAAAAGTTTTAGTGATAAATATTTAACCAATCTGCTAATTTTTATCGCCCCCTTAAAAATCCTCAAAGGGCCGCTCATTAACAAGTTGTTTGACAACTCTGTTTTAAGTCAAAAAGAAAAAACGATTGTTCAAATGCTGATTCGCCTTCTGGCGTATAAATTTTACTCGAGGGAATCCCAAATAGCCTTGAAATTTTATCTGAGTTTTTTTGACCTAACTAAGAGGACTAGGGCGACAGCCGTTTAATTTCACACTGTTGATATTTAGTAAAACGAAATAGGTACGTTCCTACACAATATATAATCTTGACTTAGGGTTGTGTTCACATTTTCCATTTGCAGATGGTTATTTGGGATTCCCCGAATATTTTTTATTTCAGTGAAAATTTTTTGCACTTTTTCAAAGAGTCGCTAACTTCATTCAAGTGCAAAAGGCAACTACCTTAAATTTACTACGTAATTTAGTGAGAACATGACATCGAGTGAAGTTAAATTTGATTTACCCTTGCAGTTTATATGACGTAGGTATGACGTCATGTCGAGCGAACAAAGTTGAATCTTGTCCTTATCCTTAGTATGGTAATTGAAAAACGGCCTAAGTTTTAAATTGTAACTTGAGAAAAAATAAATAAAAATTTAACTTTTTGTATGAATAATAATTTTATAGAAAAAATTTCCATGACCGGATGGATATTAAAAATTATTAATTTTTTTTTTACAATTTCCTGAATAATATCTAAAATATGATCTTTTAATTGACTTATTTATTAATATAATCCGACTAATACAATATCTATCTATTCTTATTATATAACGATATTCTATTTGATGTCTAATTGAGTTGCTGGAATAACATTTGTGCTGTGATCTCAGGGTTTCCCTCTCTGATGAGATTAGCAGTCTTTGAGGACTTCTTTGCAAACTCTCCCTCCAACCCCCGGGTTAATTAACGATACCATTAGGAATAAACAACGACCATAAAGGCATCAGAGCTAATAAAAGTTCAGTTTTTTGTTATCTAGTCTTTAAATATGAAATGGAATTAACATATAAAATAAGATGTTGGATATTTTTAGAACAAAGCTTTTTAGCTTCTATTCTTTGGAGTAGTGGCATGGCTCTCAATTCATCATACAAGAGTCAGCTGTTCGCTCCCTCTGCTGAACAATAATACATACTTTCCACACTCTTATATATAAGGGGAAAGAATTATGACCATGAAAAATTTAACACCCCATTTTTTTAAAATATCTTAAAGTGGGCTAGGAGGCAGGCTTGACCGAAGTTAAAAAGTTACTAAATAACTCTACACAACCCACTTTCTTATTCCTACTCTTGAAAATAAAGTCTATTGTTTTCCTAAAAAATTTCAAACAAATTAAAACTTGTAGCTCTTAGAAAAATATAAAGATCCCAACCGAAACACCATATTTAGTCGAAATTGGTAAAAGTGAGTTTGTTTTTAAAATAAATAAAGTAAAAAATAAATTATCAAAAAAATTTTTTTAAATAGACTAAAGAGAGGAATTAATTTTTTTCATAAAATGGCTGAAGATATTTTTTTATAATTAAAATAAAAGCGACACTGATTAAGAGAATTATCTGATTAACTCTCAATGGGCACCACATGCTTTTATTTTAATGTTGGAGTCAATAAAAAAAAAAAAACAAGCCTTTTCATATTCCTATCAGATTAACGTTTAAGCTCTCAGTCTAAGCCATCACCAGAGCATTTATAAGAAAATTATTTGGCCAAATATATTCAACAAATTTATAAAAAACAATTATTTTCCTCTTTATAGAGTATTTTTAAATAAGAATTTTTTGAAAAATATTTTTTTTTTCACGACTAAAGATATAACATTAGACAGTTTCACACGTTCTAGAGAAGAGATCTAACTATTTAAATGATTTTTTTATTCTTTTTACTAAAATGTATTATCTTAGGAATTGAGTCTCAATGAAAAATTTCAAGTCTCTAGTCAACAGGAAATGTATAAAAATTGATGTTTTCAGACAGTAGTGAAATAAAAGAGTGAAAAAAAAAGGGTTGGCTTAAAATTAAGATCGTCCTTTAGTTAGGACCATACAATTAATTAATCCTTTTTTCGACCTCGATAGTCTCTCTCAAAATGAAAGAAAAATTAATCTATTTATTCAAATAAAAATTTTCAATTTTTTATTTCCCCATGCAATAAATCCTTGTCACCTTAAATATACGTAAAAAATTCTATTATTATTATTATTATTATTTTTATTATTGAATTTTTTTAAATGTTTATTATTAGGATTAAAAAGAGAAAGAGAGAAAGAAATATCTCTCGTTTAAATTGAATTCAATATTTATTATTCTATTTTGTTTTTGAATTGTATTGTAAAAACAATCAATCCTCCCCTCTCTCTAACCCTTTTGAGTTTCATATCCCAATAGGCAGCATCCCTCTCTCTTATTTACGATTTCCGATATTTGGGAAAGATAGAGAAGACTAAAAAATAAATTTTTTATATTATATATATATATAGTATATTTATTAAACTTTAAGAGATGTTTTTTTCCATCATACGAAATTCTTTAAAGTAGCAATATATCAAAGAAACTAATTAATTATCAAGCCACCATGAAACGCCTAACTAATGTAAAAAAAGATGATGTAACTAAGCAAACCGCGCTACCAATATATTAATCTAAAATTCTTAGCGGTTTATTTTATTTTTGTATTATTTTTTACGTTTTTCTCTTAGAAACACTCAAAGATTTTAATTAAATTGGACGAATGACAAATATAATATATCTTTAAACAAAAGGAAAAAATTTTCAAATCGTTTCAAATTTAACCCCCCCATCCTCCCCCAAATCTTTACGTTTAAAGATTTCCTGAACACAAAAAACACGAATTCGGATTACACAAAATGTATACGTATTTCCTGTCCATTTTATAATTATTACTATAATTGATTGAATATTTATATTTTATATATAATTAAAATTTTTCGGGAAACTAAAAGTAATGAAAAGTTTACACTATGTGATTAATCACACCATTTAAACTTCAAAACCTCTATAAAAGAGAATAAATTTTTGATTTTAAAAAAAAAAACGAAAAACATCAATTTCTTTATTAAAATGAAAAATTTTGAGCAAAAAAACGAGTAATTAATTTTCTATCTCGGGGTTCATTTCATGTGAAAAAGTTTTTGCACAATTTCAATAATTGTTTGTTTAATATAAAAGGAATTAATAAATTTTGGATCTCAGGAGAACGATTAATATAATAATAAGGATAATAAGCCCCTAATAAAGGATTCTTTTCGACTGAAGATGGTTTGATAATAATTTTCGTCATAATTATAACTTTTATTGGAAGCATATACTTCCACATTTCATTTACAGTCACATCTTATTTAATTTAAAAAAAATGTATTGTTTTCTAATTGATAAAAAAATTAGTATTTCCAAAAGAGTGGAATTTTCTCCTTTAAGTGGTGAAAAATGAGTTATCTATATATCCATATTAAATTTAATTAAAAAGAGATACCTAGTAATACTATTACCATTAGCCCTATCAAAGCTATATAAACTAATAATTGTGCAAAAGGTTCTAAAATTTTATCCCACTGCAACCTAATTAATCCCTTTAGACTTGTTTAATGCATAATTAAACTTAACCATGAAAAAAGTGACAATAAAATAAAGAAACCGGGTAAATTTT
>JAAAKE020111085.1:0-16716 GCA_010014785.2 Anisolabis maritima
CAGATAGGTAAACGGATGAAATCAAAAAAAAAAAAAAACATAACATGATCATTAATGTAAAGATATATCGTAAAAATGATATATCTATAAAGAATGTTGAAGGCGAGAAAATAATTTATTCAACCTTTGTAAATACTCTCCCTTTCTTTTTAACTCTATCGAAGGTAAAATAGGTAAATTTAATGTAATAGCAAAAAAGAAATAGAAATTAGACTAATTGCTAACAAAATGTGTTTTGAGGCCTCCTTAGTTGATTTAAGTACTTTGTTTAATGATGTTTGTGTGTATGACTGTTGTAATTTGTTTTGTCCTCGATAACTCAAAAAATAAATATTCAATTGTGTTAAAATTTTGTATACCTAAGAGAGACCTAAAAAACTGAATGATTTTTGGTAAACATCGGACTATTAGGGATGGGGGGAGGGGGCGCAATATTTTTTCAAACATGTATTTCCGTTGAAATCCCGAGATCGAATTTTTTGCAATTGCAACACTTTCTCTATATTATATATTACATATATAGATAAAAGAAAGCAAAAAATTGAGGGGGAATTTTTCTCTTCCAAAAAAATTGCCAGATCTGTATGTTTGGATAAATTAAAAAAAAATTTTATTTTCCCTCCTCATAGCCGTCAACTTTGGGTCATTCAGGTCAATGCTTGACTCGGTCTTCGTTCACTCATCTTTTTTAAACAAAATTATAAAATTATATCTACATCTGAATAAAGTTATTCATAAGAAAGGTATTGTATAGATAGTCTCCTTTTCCATGCTAAGAATGGGTATCAATGCAATTGATCCTTGGTGGTAGCTTTCTGGCATTATGAAATAAACCGAAACGTTTCAATTACATAGAGTTAGTTGCCTGCTCTTTTTTTACTTCATTATTGAAAAATAAAAACTTATACGCCCCAAAAATAGTTAGTCTCATATCTCATAGATTTAAGGATTTGAAATTGACGTTATTCTCTTTTCCTCTTCATTCCTTGAGAATTAAAGACCAATCGAGTTTAAAAAAAAAAGCTCTTAAAATGAAGAAAAAAGATAGTAAAAAAGAAATTAAAAATAATGGAATTCTAAATTCTAAAAAAAAAAAAAAAAAAAAAAATTAAACAAACCTAATTCCCGAAAAAGTCCTCCCCCCAAACAAAAATCCTAGCTAGGCTCCTTGAGGCTGAGTAACTTTTATTTGTAAGAAAAGAATAGAATCTCTCCAAGTTTATTCAGTCACTCTTAAATAAATATTTCATTTTCTTAAAACAAATCACAGTTTGTTTAAACTAAAATAGTTTATTTAACCTAAGTTAACAAATATTAAAATTAATTTCATTTATAACTAGGTAACTAATAAAAAATTTGAATTAGGAAAGAATGGTGTGCGCGAAAAAATTGGGTAAATTTGTACTAGATAGGAAAAAAACATAATTACTAGGTGAGGGGGGGGGAGAAGGAATTATGGTGGTAAAATTATGAGGTGGGAAAAGAAAGGCCAAAACTAAAAAAAAAAGGTTAAAAAAATTTCGAGAAGAGAATAGTAATGGGGGAGATTTATATATATATAAATTTTTTCACATATCATATAATTTGATTAATATGCTCTTTTCTTTTCTAGAAAAATATTTCACTTTTATATCTAATTTAATTATTGTAAACTATTCAAAAAAATTTAGAAATAGTTGTCTAAATGTAAATTTTTTCTTACGATTTTTTGGGAATGTTTGTTCAAAATTGCCCTTAAAAACATATTAATACAATATTATTTAATTTGATAAAACTCGTTAGTTGGTCTTATATTGGTCTAAAAATCCTTAATTTTATTTTAAGTGTTCTCAGCTCGGAGTCTCTCGGATGGCGTGGGGCCACTCGAATAGCAGAGACCTCCCCCTCGCTTTGCGGGGTCTTTCGCCCCATAGTGACGAGACGACAAATATTTTTACTCAAACATATGTTTTGTAGAGGGTTTGAAAAGAGCGCCAGTTTAGAAAAAAAAGATCCATGATAATAATAAATAAAGTGCAAATGAATAAAATAAAATTAAAAACCGTTCTAAGAATTCCGTGTCATATAAAGACTATCGCAAAATTCTTATGAGTTTTCTAATTACATCCGGGCTTTATAAATAACATGGATTCACAAAAAAATTAGCCATCACTGGAATCGAACCGAATATTCCCTAAATTGCTGGTTAAAAGTTTTTTTTTTAAGTCTTTTTCGGAATCTGAGGCTATTTAGATTCCGTCCATATAAATTAAATAAATTTTTTAATTTAACTATTTATAAATGTTTTGATATATAATTCCAATAGAAATATAAAAGTATTTAAATAATAAAATATTAAATATTATATTAATTTAATGTACTCCGTGGTTGTTCCAATGTCAGGAGATATATGAAAAAGAGAAAGCCTTTATTTCTCTCGGTCTCAACTTAATTTAATGCAAATATTTGGGAACTCATACGAGGTCCATCCTCAGTGCCAAAATGAGTTTATGTTGAGAACGTTGCATGGATATAATTGTTAAGAGTTATGGGCATCTGCAACAGTTCTGCGGCAGGTGGTCACACTGTCTGATATCGAATCGATTCGACAAATTATATTACATAAATTGGTGGTAGATGGGCTTCGTATGAGGACCTAAATGTTTGCATTAAATTGAGATAAACCACGATTAATGCCAAAAAATGTATTTTATTTATATTATCAATAATCGTGAAAGTCCAAATTACTTTTAAGGTGAGGTTGAGAAAAATAAAGGCTAGTTTTCTTCTCTATATATCTCCTAGAAAATGATATATTTTTAAAGATTTCAAAAATCAAATTGGATCACCGAGTATGTGTAATATTAATACATTTAGTTATTTATATTATTTTGTACTATTATTATTTGTCTCAAATCAAATAAATAAAATTAATAGAATTAATTTTTTGTATATTTTTTGCATATTAAATTATTTTTTTACAAGAACGGGCTTCATTAAATATGTTAGAACTCTTAAAGGTTTCGTGAAATGACCAAGTTTGAAGACTGCTGATGAAATATTAATAAAGTAGAGTAAGTAGATAGTCATAGAGAGTTTTGGGATCAAAGCGATCCCCTCTCTCTTCGGAAGATAAATCAAAATTTATAAAATAAATGTAAAAAAAAAAAAAAAAAAACAAGTATAATTAATACTAGATGAAATGGGTGAATGGCTTATCGGATAAGCTTCGGATTATAGATTTCAAGTTGCAAGACAATTCGGGCTCTGGCTTGCCACAAAAAATTATTCAACTTTGCCAAAAGTCTCTTCCTGGGGTAGGAAAGTGGTAGATAATCTCACGCCTAGTAACAGGGCAAATTTGTGATGGTCTAAATGCTTACGAGAAATCCGTCTCAAAAATTAAAAAATTTTTCAAAACTCTCCCTCCTTTAAAAATCCTTTCTTCTAAGTAATAATAATAAATAAATAAAACCTTTACCAAAATAGTTGTTGGTTGAGAGGTTTGGGTCCCGAGTTCTCCGACAAATTTTCAGGGCTACGAATTCGCGCTCAAACATTCATGAAACCCAAAGTTTTTAGGATAAAATCACTCTCTAATATACATATATTTAATGAGAGGATCCGTAAATGGGCTGGACCTAGCACACTTAATTTAGTATTTATTCAAAAGGAATTAATTAAAATTTTGTATTCAAAATTAAAAAGAATTTAATTTGTCAATTGATTACTATTCTATTGCTCAAGTAAAGGTCGAGATAAATGTTTTTGGAATGAGGATGAAATAAAATTTTATTTCTATTTTAAATAATAATTTATTTCAATAAAAATTTAATTTTTATTGATTTGTATATTTTATTTAATCTAATATGAAATTTAATACTAATTGTTAAATTCATTTTAATAAAAGTTTAAAATGATGTTATAATTTTAAATTGTTTATAAAATAACAATTTGTTATATTAATGAAAAAAAGACCTCTAAAATAACGGCCAAGGTTACCAAAAAATTATTTTTTTCTTTTTAATAAAAAAGTGGCTATTTAAATAGAAGTCCCGTCCTTTTTCACAAATAATATTCCTGTCTCCAAAGCATTTGGCAGATTAATTAATATTATTAGAACTCTATGTTATATACCAATAGGGGATATATGGATAGAAGGGGAAATCAGAGCACGAGAATGCCTAAAAAAAAGTGAAATAAAATTTGGAGGTGAGTGATACTCAAGGTGAAATAAATTTGTTTGACAATGCGTAATTTAGAAGTAAGATGATATCCACAGGATTCCTTTATTCTCTTTCACAAGAAAATGTTGAATCTCGTCCTGAATTATAAATATTTAAGTAAACTTTATAATAATTTAGTATGGAAAAATGCAAAGTTGACATATCTAAAAAATGATGTGAATTTTTATAAATTTTCTAATATCTAATTCTAAATTATTAGAGGTTTAAAAAAAAGGAGCAGACATCCAAGTTATTATCGGCTCCTAGAAAAATGAAAAATATTCATCAATTTAAAAATAAATAAAAATACTTACTCTCTATTCTTTTTACAGCCATCATATGTGCCAGTTGGTAAATGTTGGATAAGTCCGATTCGTTTAGCAATTTTGACTTGTTCTTCCTCAGTTAATTGTGAAACGGTGCGGCTAACGTTGGGGGAAGGGTAATAGACGGGCATAGTCTCCTTAAAAAAAAAAAAAAAAAAAAAACAGATTAAAAGAAAAAATAAATGAAAGCACCACCAATTCCATCTATTTCTGACTTAAGGGGTTTGAGAAACAAACAAAAATTTGTAAAAACCAAAGGCTAAAATTTGACCAATTCAGTCATCATATCAATGAAATGAGAAATTTTGATTTGGAAAACTGATAAAATATATTCAAAATAAATGTTTATGAATAAGAAAAATAAGAGAGGATAATAAATAAAACATTAGGAGGGTCAATTATCAATTTAAAACAAAGAATTTTTAACCTTGGGTATGTCCTAAGTTTGTCAAAGATAAAGGTTGGTAGGGCAATGTTCAAAAGATTTTAAATTTAGATATACATGAAGATATATATTTAAAATTTATAATAAGAATGTAATCAAAATGTTTCAAAATGAGTCCTTTATTAGATAATAACATATTCAAAAATAATAGTTTACAAAATGAGCTTAGTAAATATTTGAAGTGAGAATTTAGATTTTAATTTAAAATAAAATATAAAAAAATCATATATTAAGAATATAATTAAAAGATTTTAAAAAATAACAAAAATAAACTTTTTGATTTTATTGGTATAAATGAAAGACGATATCAAATCGTTTTATATTGTTGATATATATATATAAATTTTTCTATCAATAATTCTTTTTCACCAATTAAAATTAAAAAGCAACTAATTATTTTTTCTGATGAATGTATTTTTAATTTGAATAAATACTTTAGTGTAAATTTCGTTTTTTCATTGAAGAAATATGAAAATTTTTTCGTAAACAAGTGAAAGGAGAATAAATGAAAAAAGGAGATAAAAAATATAAAAATAAATGTGTTCAATAATTTATTTAATTATGCAATTAAGGAAATTTAGAACAAAGGAAATCATCATTTAATATGAATAAATTTAAAAATTAAAGCTTTCATACTTACCATTATTAAATAGATAATTGTTCAACTCTTTTAATTTGTATATAATAAAAAATATAACATTTCAATTACTTATTTTGTGGTCTTCAGGTAACAAACCTAATGTGAATGTTAGTTTTTTACCTAAGGAAGGCCACAGGAAATGTTATATTTTATATAGTTAATTAAAACAGTTAAGAATTGTGAATTTAATATGGGAATTTGGATTTATATATATACAAATTAAAATTTTTTTTTGAAACTATAATTCCTATGGTGTAAAATAATCGAACGTATTTTGGCGATTTTTTTAATTAAACTAAACATTTATATTGCTTTATGAATTTAAATACATACATATATATATAAAAATGAAAATTTCTATAATGGTGAATCCTTTGTTCTCTTGTGACATGATTTCAAAAGATATTATGTTGAAATCATTCAAGGAGTTTGGTATAAAATAAGGAAAGGAATTATGGTACCCATTAAATTTGAACAAGAATAAATTTATTTCAAAGAAAACAGGTATCATATGATGAGCAGAAAGGGAATGGAAGTGTTGTTTACATGGCTTGCCTGGTATGGCGGAGGAGGTCCCAGCTGATCAGAAGATGAAGAATCCCTCGTGCTATCATTGCCTCTTAAAAGAGAAATATCATCGGCAGTGGAACCTTTCAGGCAGTTGCCCATCTTGAAAAATTTTACGAGTCTATCAACAGACAAAAAGAATATGTGGTCATATATCTGACTGACAATCTGCTACTAACAATATAATTTATACCTTACCTAAATTAAAAAAAAAAACGGATTAATTTAAATTATTGAAATGTTGCCAAGACGAGAGTTTGCTATATGTAAATAAATTAATTCGAATAAGTCATAGTGGTTAAAAAAACTTTTCGAACGGGTACCCTTCCGATCCCAAATTTTAATGTGCACGCAACTGAGGACAAAAGAGAACTGATCGCGGAGAAGAAAGGAGCGATGCATGTCATTCCAGAGGTTGCATACGTCACCACCAGGGGTGCTACTCTTCATACCGGCATCTTATAAATACCAAATTTATTTTTAAATAAAAAAATTATATCCAAATTACTATAATTAAAAAAAAATAATTAATAAAAAATTTATATTTATTTATTTTGATATTATTAATTGAAGTAAAAAATTTCTAAAAATTAAATAAAAAACAGAATAATATGAAACTATCAACTTAAAAAAAATATTAAAATTGTATATTAGAAAATTATAATATAAATAATATGAGAAAAATTATTAATAATGCAGGTAGGGGAACTCAAAGGCCTAATTTGGGAGCATATTTATATTGTAATGTGATTTTATTATATAAAAAAAGATTACATTTGTGGTATTGAGGAGGGAATAGCTAAAAAGCCTTTTTGTACGGATATTGAACCAAAAAAGGAGGGGGTAATATCCCCACCCCACACTCTTAAACTAGCATAAATTTTAAAACATTGTAATGATACCTATATTTTATAAGCTTCATAACACTTATATCAAACTTCTTTTAATAAATATGAATGAATTTAATTTATTTTGAATTTCTTCCTCGCTGATTAACGCATGCGCAATGAAAGATCTTTTGGCATAATTTTAGCTATAATACCTTTCTCAACTCCTTCAATTTACATTACTGACAATTCAGTGTTTGGGTACTTTCAACTATTTTTGAAATAATAAAATACTTCCTCCCCTTAATTTTAATATGATGAGAAGCGCAACTTGGAGAACAAGATCCTGGAGAAGGCAACAAGTTTCTGGGGTCAGGATCCCCCTCCAGCGCCTAAGTTTACCTCTTAAAAAATTTATTTGCCTCGCCCTAAAGAAAAATTTTAACTTCATATATATATATATATATAACTTTTATGCTTTAAAAAGTCATAAATCAGATAAAAGTTATTATATTGGGCAACGATCGCAACTAACTATATATTAACTATTAATTACTGATTAAAAAGCTGCATGATGTATATTAAATTCTTGGATAAGCCTGTAGGCTATTTCACCTCAATGGTAGAAGTCAGCGGTTAAGGTTAATGGGAAGAGAATATCGGGTCTGGTCACAGAAAAAGTAAATCATGACGGGCTCCTCCTCCATATTTCGGGAAAAAAAAAAATTTTTAAGTGAACATAAAACCAATACCCTTTTTTACCTTCCACTGCTGATTGATTCACCTCAATTTAAATAGTTTCTTAAGCACTTCTAGTGCTATAAGGTTATGTTTCATCCTTTTTCTATCGTTCGAAAAATATAGGCCAAATTAAAAGATACCCAAAAGGACCGGGCCGATCTTTAGGCTTCGGTCCAGGGCGCTAAAAGTTGGAGATAAAATATTAAATTTTAAATTTTTATTATTTTATTAAAAAAAAATCTCTTAAAGTAAATATTATTAAATTATAAGTATAATATTGTACTTTTTTAAAGTCTTTTTCGGCATCTGAGGCCATTAAGGCTCTGTCCTTATTTAAATTAATTGGTAACCAATATAATTTAAATAAATTTTTGTCGCTCAGAACGGGAAGCGAACCACTCACCTTTAGTACGTGAAACCAGACCTCTAGCTAGGGGGGGGACCCTGACTGCACACTAATGAATATACACACATTAAATTTTTTTGCATTTTTGGGATTCTTTTGAGATGAAATGTAAAGATATTTTACAAAAAGAGGGTCACATTTTTTCATGATCATAATACTTTCCCCTTACTATTATATTATTTATAATAGAAAAGTAAAACGCATAATGGAGAAATATTTTTCAAATGATATTCACGTTCCTGGTTGAAAAGAATAAAGCAGATGACGGATCGGTCTTATCAATGATATAGATACAATTATTATTATTTTTAATGGAATTTTTTATTTTCTCTAATGTATTTGTAAAATAAATTTTTTGTTATATTTTGTTAAGATGATGATATGACTATTTGAATTAATTGAAAAATTTTCCTTATTTTATAATACCAAAGTTTCGTAAGGAAATAAAATTAGTTCATAATAAATGAAAAATAAATACAATTGAATCAATCAAAATGACAAAGATGTTAGCTGTAAGAGGAATAATAATAATAATAATAATAATAATAATAATAATAATAATAATTTGTATATAAAATTCTAATCTTTTCTATAAAAGGGATTTATAAAGTTAATATAATATAATAATTATAATATAATATATAATATGTTAATTTTTATAATTTTATATGGAAATATTATTATATATATTATAATATTATATATACAACTTTTAAAAAATTTACCAATTTATTTATTATTAATAATTTATAATTGGATGGATATATTCAATTTTTCAATCGGATTTCCCCTCCTATAGACACTTAGGCCATATCAAATTGGGCCCTTTTGCTGTGGGTGGGATTATCTCCTACTTTACTACCCAGGAAGGACACTTTTTTGCAACCCGAGTTGAGTTGCAACATGAGATCCGTAATCCGAAGCTTATCCGAATAACGACTTGCCTTTTTTTTGGATACGGAAGTATAAGGTTAAACGGACCTTTTATAATGACCATTCTACTTCTACTAGTTTAACGACATGGGGATGATGGGACGATGCCTCCTTGTATTGCGGAAAAACGTCGCTTTTGGAGGAATGATGGATTTTATTTCGGCAGAACACCAAGCATGGTAATATCTGCAAAATCTCCTAAATAATAAAATAAGAAATTATTTTAATAATAGTTGTTGAAAGGAATTTTATAGTTTGAGGATGTAAAGAGTGCACCAGTCCTTATTGTAATAGAAATCATTTTTATATTTATTAATAAAAATTATTTGAATAATAAGCTTTGATTGTTAAAAGCTTTCATTAATAAAATATTGGTGACTAATTTTGCCTATTTACTATGAGTCATTTCTTAAATCAATCGAAATAATAACTAAAGGTATATACTGTATTATACCAGCTATTTTATGACAAGTATACATTTATATTTAAATTTTGGGTTTTCTTTACCATATTTTTTTAAAAATAGGACCGAAGAAATTGGCCTGACTTATTTAATGACTTTTTTTTTCCAGTCCTGAGTGATACAATTATAAAAATAATGGCTTTCAAATTAATTAAATAAATATAGACAAAAAAAAAGACATAAAGAAAAAATTGAATAATTTATGATTTTTGAAATCGAAACGTTGCCTTTTTTGACTAAAAGCTGCCTTGGATATATTAATTTTTATTTGATATTTATTCGAACCTTAATATACTATTTATTTTTCAATTAAATTTTAGAATCAATAATCATCAATAATAATAAATGCCGGGTCCCCTCAGGTGGAGCATCGCATGCCACATGAACATTTAGAAACAATTTTTTCACTTTGTATGATTGAACTAAAGAGCCTGACGATGGTCCGAAACATCGCTCCTGTCCGAATAAATGAGATTGGTCTGAAAATACCTTTTTTTCTTTTCTCTCTTTCTAAATTAAATTTTATTTAATATATGCACAATACAGCTTTTGAAACAAGAAACTTTGAGACAACGTTTTACATGATAAAAATCGTAACTTCTTCAGAATTATATTTACAAAAACACAAAATGTAAATATAAATGTATACATGTTATAAAATAGTTGATATAATATATACCTTCAGTTATTATAACATTGCAATTGATTTAAGAAATAACTCATAGTAAGTAAATAAGCCAAATTTGTTATCACCAAAATTTTTTATCATTAAAAGCAAGATCAAAAAATTAATTTACAATCAAAATAATTTTCTATTTTTTTTTTTTATTGTAGTTTTTTTCGGCTATTCTGGCCATTAAGACAACATATACACATAATATAGTGAAAACAATTTGATGACTTCTGGCGTTCTTACTTTGCTTCTTGAAATTAATCTCCGTGGCTGTTTCTCTTCGTTCGGACCTAATTTTATATTTTATTTATATACAATACATAACAGTATATATATTTTATCTATATATGTATATAAATTACGTTATGAGCAATTTTTTTGAAACCCATATAATAATAATAATCTCCTTTAACTATAAAATTTGCAAAATTCCAAAATGTTTAATTTATTTCACCTTTTTTTTTTTTCGTATAAAGTAGACCTTAATTTGCCAAATTCTGCCCCCGAAAGATACGAGGTCATGCAGAGTCTTTGTCTCCGATTTAGAATTATTTTAAAATGACAAATACAGAGAAATTCAATATAACGATCAACCTCGGAATTCAAAAATCTGTCTGTTATATAGAAGTGTCCTGTATTTCCTTATTATTTATAATATTTATAATTAATAAAATAGCTCTTACAAACGCACTATCATAGTAGTTGTGTTGCCTATCATTAAAATAATTTTTTTTTTTAATTTCTTGAATTTTAATTTGAGTGAATTTTTTTTCACTATTTCAATGTTTTTTCCTTTTCCCGTGTAAATATATTTGACACATTATCAATGTATATCCCTGAATTTAAATAATTAAAATTTAAAAAAAATTTATAATTAGGGGAGAGCAAATAAAATTTGATGAAATTTTTTAAATTAACTGAATGAGACTGATGAAAGAAGAAGAAGAAAAGACAGGCTTTGAAAGAAGGGATTAAATGCCTGTTATGGCTCGGGTAACTCGTGGTTGCCTTCCAGTTCTCTCCAGATGAGAGCCCCTGAGTGTTTCAACTTCACTTTATTAATAATTAAAACAAAAATTAAATACTGTGGATCTTATTTTCACGCGCACTTAAACTCACCTCTCCTTTCGGCAGGTGCTGCTATCTGGGTTAGCGTCATTTTATTATTAAATCCTCCACTCCTGACCTTGTTTCGCTCTTAGTTGCTATGCGTTAATTACATTATAAATTAAAGACAAAAAATCAATTCACATATATTTCTTTCTTTTTCAATAATTTTTTGTTTGAGCATGATTTTTTCCTATTTCAAAAAGTAAACTTTCAAGTGACATTTAGAGTTATTTTAAAATGACAAATACAGAGAAACCCAATATAACGATCAACCTCGGAATTCAAAAATGTGTCCGTTATTTAGAGGTGTCCTGTATTTGGAGGTTAAATCAAGTCAAATGCACAAGGTTTAAATAAATAGTCTGTTATTTCGCGGAATTCAGAATATAAAGGTGTCCGGTATTAGAGGTTTCGCTGTATTTTCTTTTTAAAAATCGAGCAAGGAAGAGAAATAAATTATGTTTATTTAAAAAATCAAAATTTATTACAACAACTATTGGTAATAAATT
Organism: Anisolabis maritima; assembly: GCA_010014785.2. Taxonomy (NCBI): domain Eukaryota; kingdom Metazoa; phylum Arthropoda; class Insecta; order Dermaptera; family Anisolabididae; genus Anisolabis; species Anisolabis maritima. The sequence goes on from JAAAKE020111085.1 coordinate 11,846, forward strand.
TGCCAGGGGTAGTGTTCCTATATATCAGTTAGACTGAGACGTTGGTTTCTTGATACCTCGTCTTTTGCCAAAAATCTCATTACGGTAGAAATTAGACCAAGACGGAGAAAATACACAGATTCTCAGAACTGTGAGCAAAAGAGTTCAAAAAAAAATGAGACGGTGAAAAGGGGGAATTTTTTTTTAGTTTTGATCTGGGATTATTACTTGTGGGAAGTCCCAAATATCCTAAATAGGACTCGCCCATATACTAGTGGCGCAGCTCTCTAGGCTCTCATTCACATTTTATTTCTAATATTTATAATTGCTATTTATTTTTTTATTTAATAATCGAAACTTTTATTTTAAATATGGGTAGACTGACCGACAAACACGTCTTTTATAATAAAATGACGTATACATTCAAGTTTGTTTCTGAAGAATTTTGATAAAAGGCCAGTAACAGAGAATGAATCGAGGTCTGGCCTTTTGGGGCGCACTTTAGACATGAGTCTTATTCCCCTAGCCTCTAAATGCGGCCCATAAAAACAAAAAAAAAAAAATTAATTAAGAAAATTAAGGACCGAAGAAATCATCGCTATATCCAAAATTGATTATAGGGGAAGGCAGTGGCAGCAAATAATATAGATAGCCTTTGGATGCTTAATTAAGGACAAATTTTGACTTTTCGAACAGTTTATTTGCTCATTGCTTATCAAAAGTCAAAGTCGTATAAATCTCAAAGGTCAAGTAGTGTATAAATTAGATACATAAAATAATGTACATTTGATATTCTTTGATGTTATGTTTAATTGAAGTTTCAAATCGCTAACAAGTGTAATTAATCAATCAATTTTAACTAAAGATGAACAAATAAACTTTATTCGAAAAGTCTCCAAATTTGACATTCATTAAGCATCCAAAGGCTATATATATTATTTGCTGCCACTGCCTTCCCTGGAGCTAATAAAATTAATTTTAAATAATTTTAAAAAATTAAGGCAGACTTTTCTATAAATATATGAATTAATATATTATACAATTAAAAGTTTTTTTTAATTTTCATTCCATGACTGAAAGCCTTAGCAAGAATAAATTATCCAAAAAGTCACAATGTATTTATTGCAATATCATTCATGAAAAATATACACTCAACCTTGTATAATAGCTGAAAATTAAAGTCAAAGTATTTATATAAAGAAAATGGAATATTGTGCAATATTATTTTTTTACTAAAATAATGTTTTATGATCATAAGTACTGATGAAGGGCGATTGGTTCCCGGAACATAGACAATTAATATTAAAAATTAAATAAATAGGTATAGGCCTAATAGTCTAACTGATCAGTGATAACCAGCTAATATTATTTCTTATATTTAATATTATAGTTTCAATTTATTTTTTTGGAATAAAAACTCTCAATAATTATTAATAAGGATATATATATATATATATATATATTACTCGTGGAAAAAATTATATATTGAATAATAGGGGTTTGATTTGCAAAAGGTGGTAGCTGATTTTTCAAATAATGCCCAAAAACTGAAAGCTAATATCGTTTAAGATAAAAGAGTTCGAGATAATTGTCCCGGGATGTTCTGGTGGAACGTAGCATTTCCGCCACGAAAGCGGATGGTCCCTGGTTCAAGTCCGGGAGGCACCAGTCAAAACAATCATCTCGCACTCATTTGTCTTAAAAATATATACAATATATTAAAAAAAAAAAAAGGCGGTTGACAAGGTTTTCGCTCAAATAAAACATGATGATGATGATGATGGTGCCTAGGACACTGGCATCGCTGCCTACATAAAAATTCCTGACAGAAAAATAATAATAATTGTATTATTTTTTTCTTTTTATTATACTCATGGAGGAAAAACTCAGAAAAAAAATAAATAATAAACTTCTTCCCATTCCCTATATGTGAAAAAAAATTAAATTATCACACCTTTAAAAAATAATAATATTTTAGTTGATGTTATGTGATTAACTGGAAAATTTATATGATATATATAGTAATTAATTTAATTGTTATATAAATATATATATTGAGAAAAGTAGAGGGCAGATTGCAGCAAATGAAAAAAAGCCCTTGGATGCTAAAAGCGGAAAGGAGACATTACGGACAAAATTTATTCGTCCATCCTCTCACTTATAGGCTATTTGTAATTATGCCCAAAGTTGTCATAAGTAATTCTGCATAGTATACAACAATGTACATGTGTATTTTCTTTAAACATTTAATAATTATTAAAATAGACTCTCGTATCACCACACGTCACTTCAATATAAAGAAAAATATACCTGTACACATGCATCGTTGTACTTATGACAACTTGGGACATAATTACAATTAGTCTGTAGGTGACTGTATATGAACTAATAAATTTTCTCCTAAACGTCTCCGTTCGGCTTTTACCACACAGGGGCTTTCTTTCATTTGCTGCAATCTGCCCTCTACTTCCCTCACCAAACTCTAACGGCAACTGGCTACTTATCAATTAAATAAATATATATAGTCTAAGGCTTGTAGATGGCCGAATCAGCCCGAAACGTCGGCGTTTAGAAGTTCTAACTGCCTAAACATTATTCATAAATTATATTCTGGATATAGACAATTTACATAACATGGTTCTATACAAGCTAAATTTAATAGGTCCCAATTTTTGTATTTCTAAAAAATATAGAAAAAATTTTAAGATGGAAAATATACAAATATGAGTGTATTTTCGTGAAGAAGTTATTTTGGTTGTCTAGTTTCAATAGAATTAATATAATTAAGCAAGCCATAGTATTTTTTATGTTAAAATAAGTGAAAATAATACTACAATAATTACACTACGATGGCGATCTTCTTTTAAAGTTGATTATTCGAAGAGTTCTAAAAAACACTCAAAAAGGTAATAATAATTACTAAATAATCATATCTTTATAAATATTTTATTTATTTTTTTACAAAGACTGTTCTAATCCATGGATTGATTTTTTATATTGATTTATATTAACTTGTTTAATAGGATAGAAATTTATTCTTTAATCGTATAAATTATAAATTCATTATTATTATTATTATATATTTTTTTTTTTCAATAAATTATTATTTATCTGTTTTAAAAGTTAAAAATTCTTTTATTACAGCATAACAAAATCACTACTAAGGGGGAGCTAAGGAAGAATTTAAAAGGGTTAAGGAAATATTCGTATTAAACTCATAATAAAACACTTAGCTCTATTCATCAATGCTATGGATCTATTCACTGTCACAACGAAATATTTTACATGTGTGGAATGCAAAATTTGGGCATTTGATATATACCAAGATAGCAGAGTGATATACATTTTCCAATTGAATCTCATTTTTTATTCAGCTCCATTTCTTGAATATTTATTTATTTATTTTTTGATCTTTCAAATCAAGAAGAACTTGGTCCATTGTTATAAGCAATTTATTATTACTAACAATATATTTACCAAATCATTTATGGGTGTGCTTCTTTGAGCAAAGAGTTTCTTCCTGGATCCAAAAATATTCTTTGTCCGATGTAATTTAAGTGTTTTAGTTTTTATTTTCATTTTTTTATTTACAATTGCTTTTAATAAATTAACATTTATTTATTTATTTATTTATTACTTATAGTCATTTCATTTATAAATTTTAATAAATAAATAAATATAATAATAGATTTTTTAATTTCACTCACAATGTTTAAATTTATTGTGATTTTATGAGTTTAGTTTTTATTTATTTATAATAATAAAAATACATATATTTTAGAGAATGTTTGGATTTTTACTGAACGAAAATCTTTGTCAGGAGACCAAATAAAGTTTTCGAAACATGTTAAAATATTTTTAAAAAATTAACTTATAAATAAAAATATCTATATTTATTATTTGTTAAGAGGTCCACTCACTTTCAAACAGGTCGTATGAGCCTTGGTAGGTTCAGTTTGAAAGTGTGTGGAGGCTTTTGGTTGAAAGAATCGTTTGAGGTCCGAAGTGCTAATCGTCTAACATCCTTCTCGACTGACAGTCCAGACAGATATCAACTATCGAACCGTTTGAGAAGTGTATGGATTCACTCAAACCTCAAACCGTACAACTGGTTTGAAAGTGAATGGGCCGCTTTAGAGTCGTAGAGTGGGTGCTGCGCCAGGGTTTTGATGTAAAATATAGTAATATAAAATTTAATTTTATTAAAAGATTTTTTTTCATTTTAATAAAATAAATTTAATTATGAAAATATTCTTTAGAGAGGGGGAGGGTTTTCTTCTTTCCGATAATGACGTTAGGTCTGTGAATATTTTAAAAAGTTGATCTATTTATAAAGTTATATATTATGCGTAAAAATATAATTTGAAACAGCAAACCCAATTTAATCTTCAGTTTAATATGAGATTATGGATTTTTTAAAATTAAATATCACTTGTATATCTCACTTTTGTATTAGGCATATAGGTATATACAGTATAAATAACGCAAAATTGAAATTTCAAAAATATCATTTTGAATCTCTTAGTTAATTCCACTCCATAAGGGAAATGCTGTCCAATTTTATATTAATATGTATAATATATTCAATTTATAAACATTACCATTTCCATTTGAATTCTTTCCTATTCCTAACAAGCTTCGAAAATTATTTCGTCATCTGACTAAAAAATTTTCAGAGAAAAATCTAAATTTTATAATGAAGTTAATATTGTTTGATGACTATATAAATTTCAGAAAAATATTATAGCCTATATTAAACCTATAATCTTAAAGAAATGTAGATCTCACGATTTGTTTTATTATTATTTGAAATCTTATAATTAAGCTACTGAAAAATAATAACTACAAAATATCACAACAATTAATAATAATAATAATAATAATAATAATAA
>JAAAKE020111096.1:0-16715 GCA_010014785.2 Anisolabis maritima
CCCCCCCCGCCAAAAAATTTCTAGTTACATACCAATCATTGGTCCAAGTTGGGGGATTAGAAGGGCTCTTCTACTATTATCCAAAATGTTATAAAAAAAAAAATATATTTTTTTAAATTATAGTGGCTACCAATTATTTTAAAATAATATGGTTTGAGTCTAAATGACCAAAAAAAAAAAAAAAAAAAAAAACAAAAAAAAAGAAATTAGAAATTATTTATAAATTTTGCAAAATTTTATTTTTATACTAAAAATAAAAATGCATTTTTAATAGTTATCATTTTTATTTTTATTATTTTAGACGCTCGTATATTAAAATTAGCAATAATATTTAATAAAAAATTATACCTTTGACCTGACTCAGTCTATCGATCTTTTGAAATTTTATTTTTGTATATAAAATTTTTCATAGCTTCGTTTTTTTATTTTCTCTTTTTTTCCCTAGTAAATTAATTTAATAATTTGTTAATAATAAATCCAAATGGATAAATTAAATAAATAAACAAATATAAAAAATATTAATTAAAAATATACACCTATGCATACAATACATAAAAAGAGAATTCTCTCTTGTTTAAAAAAAATTGATAATGATAATACATGTTTAAATGATTAGGAAAGTATTTTCAAAGATAGTATTTATTTTATCTCTTATTTATATATTTACATCTATATAATTTTCTTTTTTATTATTATTAAATGCGTGTTGAAAGTATCAATATTATAATATATTGCCTACGTGAATATATTGTAAATTAAGCTGAAAAGGCGAAATTTCCTTAGAAAACTTGAAGATAAGATGTGAGTTATCAGTTTTATGTTACTATTTAAATATATATGATTATCTACATGCTTCATATATATTTTAATCAGATAATGAGAATAGACCCGATTTATTATTTAAAAATATAAGAGTTTAAATGAAAAATATTTATTATATTTAGAGATGATCCGTATAAATAGCATTTTAAGCATTGAAGAAGGCTCCACCTTAATCCCAACGTCTCTAAAGTTTTCTTTTTATTTTCATACAACTCACATGATATATATAAAAGTTTTTTTTTTATCTAAATCGAGAAAAATGTCGAATATTTTCATTTTTATTTATTTGAAAAATTATATACACTTGCAATTTTAATTTTTTATTTATAATAAATAATTATAGCATATTATCATTTAAATTTAAATTTTATATACTTTAATTTTTTTTAATCAAGCACGAAAGACAACATCAAATTTCTACCCATGTTATACGAAAAAAAAGTCTCGTTGTTAGGCTGCTGGAGAGTACGCAACCCAAATGACCAACTCGCTAATGGATTTTTCGATTAATTATTCCAGAGCTCATCTAGAACGGACTAAGCAGGAATAGTTGTTAAATCTCCATAGAAATTAACCCCTGAGCATAAGTGGTCCGCTCTATAGCAATTAATCGAAATATGCATTAGTGAGGTGGTCTTCAATCTGTTTCAGAGGATCTATTATTTAAAAACATAATATGAAAGATTTTCTGCAAACAATTCACATATACATAATTCTTGCACTTCCATCTTGCAGCTCACTAAGAAAGAAACTACTACAAGTGCATATTAGAAGAATAAAATATTGCTTGGTGCTTCTAAAAAAACTTAAGAGTTTTGTTTTTGAATTTTTTTTGGATAATTAGGGTAATTTGATTGCAGGGCTAAAACAAGAAGAACTCCGAGTTGGGATGAGATTTCCTATTAATTGATGGTTTATCGTTCCAAATTTCTCTAAGTGAGGTTTTGGGGGGTGAAATAGGGATATTCTCAAGTCTCTTCTTGTATTGGATCTATTATACACCTCATAAATTCTAGAGATTACTAAAACAATTTTCTTGATTATTTAATTATCATAACTTAATATTAATCAGTAAATTCCTATTAAAATATTTAATTTAAATGATAATATTCTATAATTATTTATCATAAAATGGAAAATATTTATTATTTTTAAATTTATCATCACCAAAATTCCAACACACGTTTCTTATTAGTATTAATTAAGCCTAATCTTATTAATATTCATAATTAATCAGTTGAAAACAAGAGAGTCAACAACACACATCAATTCTTTATCAATTAATGGTTATTCATTATGACTTTATTGTTTTGTTTATAATTCAATTTAAAAAGAAAAAAAATATATATATAAATAAGAATAGAACAGGAAGTATGAGATGGTCAGTTATTTCTAAAACAATAGTGAATATATTTTTTAAACTCATGTACAAATTTATACCCATTGAATGTTTAATGCCTATTTTACTTATCTATTTTAAATTCTAATTGTGTTTATGTATTTCGGAAAAAAAAGAGCCCGACCTAATTTTTATGTTGTAGTATATGGAACCTATATAACAAAAAACTAATTATTTATTTATTAGTAATTCCTAATAATTTTAAGAATATTAAAAAAAAAAATCAAAAAAATAATAAATAATCTAGAGAGGCTAAAAATGCAAAATAAGATATGTTATTTTTACCCCAAAAAGAGGTAAAACGAAATTTGTGTTGCTATTTTCATTGATGGAAAATTAAGTTTATTGGGAAAAATTATGTTTGTATTTTTATAGTTCTCCAATAGTTATGTTATTGTTATTTATGTATTACTCTAAGATCACATCTCTAGAGTGGGTAGTATAATTTACTATTATCTAAAAATATATTCAAATTCATTATGACCTTAAGATTCATTGGAAATATGAAATAGGTTGTTCAACTATGGCCCCGAATGCCCATGAAGATTATGAGTTGGATTTTGCAAAATTTTCCAATTTTTTTTTACGAGAAAATGTCGCTTTAACTGAAAATTATACTGAAATAAAAAATTATTTTATTTATCATTTTGGACAATTTTTGTTTGAAAAATTTTTTATCTTTTATCCTTTAGGTGATTTTGATTTTTCAAAATTTTATGCCTCTCGGACAATCGCTCTCTTTTATTAAGTCTTAAACGATTAATAAAAGAGGTACATAAAATTCAAAAATAATAAATTTAAATATGAAATTTGATGTCTTTGCATTTATTTTACATCTTCTTTATGGACTATTTTGAGATTATTATTATTATCTCTTCGAAGATATCGATTGTTCTCATAAATTGATGTTTGTTTCGGATTCCGCTTGTGTTACTTTTCAAAATTTTGTATTATCTTTTTTTTTCAATAAGATCTCGCTCTGACCTCCCCGCCCTTAATATCGTTATTTATTTATTTACTAAGAATTCACTGGTTATTAAGTTTAATTTTTAATCCATGATCTGGATTAAATTGACTTTTTTTTAATATAAAATATATATAACTTAATCATAATATTGATAGAATTTATAAGCTGGTTTTATAATGAAATTTTAAAATCGCATTTACAAATAATATGATTAATTAAAGGGCATTTGCTGGAGATGAGAGGGTTGGTTGTCAGTAGATAAAAGCCCCCTCATCCTTTTTTTGTTACCCCCACCACCATCACTACTTCGTATCTAAAGCCGTTATAGCCAATGGGGCGCGTATAACGCGAGCATAACTACGTTACACTCAATAGAGTTTATCCGAAGTAGCTTGGCTAAAAAATCTTGTCACTTCGAAATTAGGTTTATTTATATTTTTATGTTTCCGGAAGAAATCGGGCGTGGCGTTGGCGTTAGGTAGAGGGTGTAACATATATATTTAGGAGGGGGGAGGCTTATTGAATCAAATCATAAATTTAACATATATCGAACTAACAACTAATTGACATCTGAGGCAAGGTTTAAATACGCAGTAACATAAATAAAAATACGATCAGAAAAATAAGGATATAAATGAGTTTCAACATCTATTAATCGCTTTCTTAACCATGATTTCATACAAATCAGGGCTCTCCAACAGCAAAAAATGTATTTGTTTGCGAATAAGACTGGAAATTTCCTAAGGTTATTGCTTTTAGATTAAATAATTTATATGCAACTTATAGATGAAAAAAATTCAGAGATAATATAATATTCTTTCTTCTACTGTATTTATTTGTAACTTATTTTGTAATACAGAAAAATTTCTTTTTATTCTAATTAATATTATTTCTTTATTAATTTATATGGATAACTTTTATCAACGATTTATGTTAGTAAAATAATCAAATATTGAAAGGGTTAATGTCAATAAGATGTTGTCTTTGAAGCATACAAGGGAAGCAGGTTGTCTAATTAACTGGAAAGGACCTTCGATTTTTTTTCTTTTTTACAAAAAAACAGGCCATTTTTCGAAAATATATTTCTTTTTTAACTCAACTTCTAATTTTAGTCTGATTACAATATTTTAGTTCCGTAAATAATATAGTTGGTGGGATGGTGACCTCAGATATCTCCTTAAGGGATGAGGGAAGAGGACAAAATGGCAGCGAAATGGGAATTTTCTCACTTTTGAGAAGAAGAATAAGAAGAAAGAGAAAAAGAATAAGAGAAATATAAAGAGAGAAAGAGAAAGAGAGTGGCGGCAGATGGTATGTGTAGAAGGGCCCTGAACCTAAACCTTGCCGTTCCCCTCCAGTCGACGCCGCTGCCACCGCCTCGTGGGTGGCTCGGCTTGGCGGGAAACGAAATGGCGGGAAACGTAGAGAGGAGGGCGTCGTGGTGAGTAGGGTGGGAGAGCTTGTCTGGAATCCTGGAGGCAGGCACGTGGCCTCCCCTCTCTCATCCCCACCATCATACACACATATAACCAACACCCCAGGCCCCGGAGCTTTGAACTCTCTCTATGCGAAGGGCTCCCCCGCCGCCGCCGCCGCTCCAGACTCTCCCCTCCAGGCCCTCCAGGGATAATGGCCGGGAAAACACGCAGCCAGACATTTTCCCAAAGAAATGACCAGGGCATGCTATTTCATAAAAAGAGAGAGAAAAAAAAGAAGAAAAGATCCAACGCCCTTTGATCCTTAATATATATAACTGGTCAAAATCAAATTGCCCAACTGCCGGGATAATCACCTTCCTTATTCTATTATTTAAAAGTATGGATAAGATAAATGTATCTATTAACATGCTCATAATTAATTAAATTATAGAAACTTTTAGTAAAATAATAGTTCCCAACCTTCTTACCCTTTATTAATGAGATCCATTGTCCTCTACCTCCCTCCAAATATAACAAAATATGTTTTTTCTTAAAAACTGTCTGTACCCATGTGGGATTAAGGAGATAGTTTACCTTTTCCAAAAACCTCTTTAACCATACCAATAAAATATTGAAATGACCCCTCCCCCCCTCAAAGGAATCTTTGATAAGTCGAAGGAAATTATTTGTTGACACACCATACAATGAAATAGGGTCCTGCACATTGAATATCTCGATCATATCCGGCCCGTAATTTTTTGCACTTTTCCAGGCATGCTCTTACCCGCCCGTAATATTTCAAGAATATCTGTGCCTGCCTATATTCTTCCGACTGTAATCTAATCAGAGTCTTTTTATTTTTAGGCAAAAAGCATTATAAAGGGGGAATTTGGATGTTTCTTACAATGAAATTGTACCTCTCTAAGGTAGGGTAACTACCACCCCCATAAACATTGCAATATGGGAGAGCCGAAACCTTCCAGTGGCGATGATCAGAACTATCAGGTTCAAATTAAAGTATTTATTCTTATCTTACAAACCAAACCATTTTCTACTACTAAATAATAAACTTCCAAAGGACTTGCATCAACTTAATTGGCTCAACGTGGTTTAAAAACACTAGAAATTAACTTAATAAAAAAGTATATATAGAACCTTTTTAAAAATTTGTTATTTAACAGAACGACTTTTAATTTTATGCTTCCAAAGAGAGGCAAATGCTAGAAATTATCAAACTTTTGATCTGAACTCTCTCTTATTAAAGTCACTGTCTCATTCCATGTCTCAAAGAAAGCAACTAAAAAAAATATTTGACTATTTACAATTTCTTCATTGTAATTTATTATTTTTGAAAAATTTTGAAAAATTTTTAGATGAATTTTTTTTAAGTCAGACATAAGAAACACCGGGGAGAGATATTCTATTTTCCCCCATTGTACAACGCAGTACATATGATTAGCCTATTCATCACTAATTCTAGCGGAACCCCAAACGATTTCTGTCGGAACCCTAAGTTTCCGGGGAGAGCCATGCTTTTTGTGAATGGGACTCATATCTCAAAGATGTGGTGTGCCTGAGGGATGTCGAGTCACTTTGCATTCTTGCCTCTTATTGATACATAATGGCCGTTCACATGTGCGTCAAGACATGGTCTATCTGGAGGACCACACTAGGATTGGAGTGGTGATCTAAACTTCCTACAAAAGAAATTTGATATGGAAAAAATATTTTGTTTCTCAAACGATAATCAACACTTTTTTTAGTTCATTTATCATTGATATTCAATATGTCACTGAAAAAAAAATATTTTTTTTTGAGCACAGAATAGACAAATAGGAAGAATACTTCAACTAGCAACAAGAGGGGAGTCAGAAATTTTTCTTCTCTTGCGGTTTGAGGAGTCAAGTTAATACTAGTAGTTGCGTTTTTTGGCGAGACCATTTATTGCTCTTTTTTTCAAGAAGGCAAATTCCTAGAATAGTCCTTCCATTTTTCTTTTTATAATATGAAGATTCTCTTCAATAATAAAAAATTATAATACAATAATAAATAAATCAAAAGGAAAGAAAATATTTATAAAGTTACCAAAAATTTAATTTGCTTCGTAGATATTGTAATTTAGTTCTTTGATTTTTAAATAGAGGATTTTATTAATTGTTTTGGAGTATTAAGACTCTCTAGGTCTCGTCTCACGTATTAAAGGTCAGTGATTCGCTCCCGTCCTGAGCGACAAAAATTTATTTATATTTTATTGGCTACCAATTAATATAAATAAATAAGGACGGAATCTAAATAGCCTCTGATGCCGAAAAAGACTTAAAAATAAAAAAACATACTACTGGATTGCAGAAATTAATTAGTGTTGCTGGAGTAGAGGGGTTCAAAATGACAAACTCGCTATTAGATTAGTTGCTCCAAAGTTCCACACATGCTTAGTTGCTAATTTTTAGGGACTGCGCAAATGTGGTCCTCTAGAGGAGCTTTAGTTTCGGATGTTCGCTTTAGCCACTAGAGGAGCTTTGGAACATATAATCCATTATCGAGTTTGTCACTTCCAGCAACAAACACCAACTAATTTCTCCAAACCATGGTAAAGTTCTCCGAGGATTATTTCTTTTTATAACTACTAAAATGATAAAATATAAAATTTATATATCGCTAAACTTTTTTTGAGATATTAATTAATATGCAATTTTTTTCCTGTTGTGATTTTGATTTTTCAATTTTATTAGACCATTAGAGAGGAATACGTTAGTCCCCTTGAATACTGCTATATTACTCCAAGCCTTTCACCATTTAGCCTTTTCGTTATTTTATTAATCTCTTTCCAAAGAATTCAATTTCAAGGTTTGTTATACAAATCTACAATATATAGAGGACGAGGTTATAAGATCAACAAAATTGAGGATTATATATGCCTGTGTGTGATTTATTTGTGTGGTTTCGGCAAGGGGAAAGAAGCCCTCGGGCTCCCTTGTACTGGTTTAAATACATTTTATTGATTGTTTCAAGGGAGAAATAATATGCGTAGACCAAGCAGCCAATTTTTCATTTATTTTATAATTAAGATTTTTTTACATAATCGACTATAAATATTTGGCGACTCACGTCAGAAACAAATTATGAAAAAAGTGATTTTTTAGAAGCAAGAACTTATTTTTTTTTTTTTTAATATTTTAGGAAATTTCATTGATAAATTGAAACAAATTTTATATTTATTATATTTTTATATACACTCAGAATCTCACTTCTGGAAAATATCACGAGTTACCTCGAGATTGACATTTCTTTCTGATCTTTTCCCTCCCTTCTAATGTCTTGTATACTGACTACAAATCAACAGAAAAAAAAAATTATTTTTATAAACTAGCATGGGTTGCAGAAATTTGTTTGTATTTGGTTGTTGAAAGATGTTCAACTCATATCATTTTAGTTTTGGGTTTTAGTCAAAACCATCTTCTGAGCTTAAGGGCTGTCGGTATAAATAAATGGTGATAATTTCAATTATATTAATATAAGAAGATCATTATCTCCGAATATTTATAGATGGTTTTGACCAAAATCCCGAGACATCATTGTTGGGCATAATAGAAAGAAATCATAGTTGCCATTCTTCACATATTCACATCTTCGTAATTACTGTAGAATCCCATATGTAGTACAAAACACATTTGTAAGAGTATAATTTCCGGAATAATTAATATTCGTGTATAATACGCACATAAGTACTTAAGTTCTTTCTAGTGAATAGGCTAATAAAATATATATATAATATTCCTTTTTTAATAAATGATTATTTGGTTAACAAAAATAAAACTACTCATAAAAACAAAGCTTATTGACTAAGTACTCAGGCTTCTAGTTATTTACTTGTAAGTTAATTTATCATGGCTAAATTCACGTCATTGTAAATCGCGAAAATTTATACGAAAAACACAATAATATTTCATTGAAATCGACTTGTATCATGTGAATTTATCTTCCTAAGTGCATCACATTCGATTATTTTACTTCCATTATTCGCATTTTAGATATTCGTTGAGGAAAATGAACAAAAAATGTGCAAGTTTTTATAATAGTTATCTCCTCGAAATTAACAACTCCATTGCTAGAGCAATGAATCGAAAAAGCCATTAGTTGGTCATTTGGGTTGTCTACCTTCCAACAACCAAAGACAAACTAAATAAGTTTTTAATAACTAAGCTTACGATTATTCTTAAAAATCAAAATTATCTTCTGTATCGAAATAAATAATCGTTTTCTAATTTTGTCATAATACCCACGTGGTAAAATAAATTTTCTGTGATATATTTGGTTTTATAATTATTTACATCTACAAAAATAACATTAACCTTTCCTGAATAGTTTTTTTTTTCTTCTGGAATTCTGTTTTTTAGTATTTGGGATTTTTTTCTATCCTATCGCTTTGAAGAACAAAGTTTGTATTTTTCAAATGACATGAGAATATGGCAAAGGCATAATAAAAAAGAAAAAAAAAAGCTATTTTCAATATAAAGACCGCAGACATTATTGTTTATAGCAGCTAAGGTGTTATATATATTCGAAGGCGTCAGACCCTAGGACATTTTGGCTTTGATCAATAGCTCGTTAAAAGCTTTATTTGTATATAAGACTTGTCTACTCAAGAATTTTGGGGTTCATTTAAAAAGACAAGTAACAGTGAAGAGCTTTAGTTTGAAGTATGTTGACAAAGTTGAGTGATGTTTCAAAAGATTAGATTATGAATGCCTTTTGTTGATGGGTTAGAAATTAAACAAATAAAAATATTTTTATTTTCCTTGGATAAATAGGTCAATATAAATAGTGATTATTCTTGCATGTATGGAAAATTAAAAAAAAAAAAATGGGCAAAATTTTCCGTTTCTTGTCAGATTGATGGAGTGATAAATCTTATTATATTTAATCTCCCCAAATAAAACAATAATTATGGAATATTTCACACATTTGGGTTTAGAAATATCACAAAAAAAAATTAATTTTTTTTTATAAGGCATTACATTCACAAAAATAAAAAATATGGTGTGACTAAGCGCATCTCACTCAACTTTCTCTTACCTAACCAAATAGGAGAAAGTAATGTGATTAGCTGCTACATGAAATTTTTTGTGTATTTTATGGTAGTATATCAGTATCCGAATGGTAAAATAATTGTACCACCAATTTGTTCATTCCCAATTTTATCCCAAAGAAAATATTTATAATTATAAAAACCACCCCTCCCCCCATCCTCCACCCGAGAGGTTAAAGATAAAAATCTTCATATACTCCCTCGAGCACAAGTTGTCATTTATCGGCCCGTTTTATCAACGCCCCTTCAATTAAATATTATATTAAAAAAAAGTTATTTTTAAGAAAAGTTTTCTTCTAACTGAACCGATTGTTCTTAAAATTAGCCAGAGTCCATTTCGCATTTTGTTATTGTCACTAGTCATCTCTGTTTTCAGATTCTCGAATTTTTTTCTCAGCTCTTAAGTACAATAAATGAATCAAAATTCGATTGAGAATTTTCGGAATCCAGGGAATTTAAAACAAACAAAAAAATAAATAAAATTAGATGTTAAATTTCTAAATAAATCAATTATTGAAAAATAACTATAATTATCAAAAACACGAATAAATATAGTTATTGTAATATCCCTGAGACCATATAACAACTCTAAATAATCTTATTATATATAAAATGGGGCTTTATAATTGAGCCAACATCAAAAGTTGTAAATGTTGACAATTTCAACACCTACACACAGGTGAAAGCACAAATATAGTTTTATTCTTTATTTATTTATTTATTATTGTCTTAACTAAAAACAATATAATTTATACATTTATTAATCATATTCATCATCATTTGTAATTTATAATTTATTTATTAATGTTATTTATAAAATGTTCTTCCCTCGTATCATATACATATGTATATATAAAAAAAGACTAATAACAATAAAAAGAAACGAGAATTAATAAAAAAAAACTAAAATCTCTAGAAGGTAACAACCCACCCCTACCAATCTCCAAATAATTTCTTAGGACCGGTTGTTTCATGTTTAGTTACTTCATTACGTAAGGAAAATAATTCTAAGCGAAACAACCGATCTTTATTATTATTGTTTTTGAAAATGGGAAGATAGTAAGCCAAAATTGAACCAAAATGATTATGAAATTAATTCGAAAATAGGCCACCGACTTATCAGGCTAATAATTTTGATTATTTCTTCTAACATTTTGCAAAATGATTTCTATAAATAAGTTTTTTCTAAAGATGCAATTATTAGTTAAAAGAATAATTAAAATATTAAATAATGATATTTTTGATATTTTTTTAACTTTTAGGAATAAAAAAATTCAATGTTTTAATATTATTCTTTTTACATTTTTTAATCCGCCCCTTTTTTTTTTATACCCTTCTAAAATTGAGAGATACTTTTTTTTATATCATCAATTATTTTTTTTTTAAAAGAAATTAATTATTTTTTTACTTGATGAAATCCCAAAAATACTTTCCCATAAAGAAAATTATACAAGGGGAATTTTTTTTTTTTACAATCCATTCATCTACCCAAAGACTTTCCCTATGTAGTTAATATTAATTTACTAGGGAATTAAATTAACTTAATTAATGAATGTATGGGATGTATATGTACGGGCTCGTAAGTACGGTATATGTACGCTTTCAATTTTTCAAAAGGCAATAAATAAAATTATGTCAATTAATCAAAACATGAAATTGGTTTTTTGGAGCCCAAAGATTTCACATATGGAATAGAACGATTAATAAACCATTGAAATTGTCATATAAATAAATTTTGTTTACGTTTGTGATCTTGCTCCCTTTCCCTCTCGTATCTTCCCTATCCATTTATACCCTTTTTAATATCTAAAACAATTTTGTACATGATATGTATCGAAAATTTAAATATCCAAGTTAAAAACATAACAAATAAATAAATCAATTATCATCTAACAAATATAAGTAGATTATTTATTAATTTGATCAATAAATAATCCTACAAAACTGTTTGTAATATTGTATCGGAAGGGGGAATTATAAATATCATTTAGGAGGCAGAAGGACGCAAAAAGCTAATAAATAATAATAAACTTTTTATATATAATTTATATACAGCCTACAAAATGTGCTTTAAAATATGCCTAATTAATGAGAAATTAAAATATTTATAAAAATTATTAACATGATTTCAGATTTATACGTGCAAAGTCGATTAACGACATAATATATAAAGGGCATGGACGTCATTTAACGCATTTAAATCCCGCAAACAAATAAATTAAGTTAAACAAATAGAATTAAAAATATAAATGGCTGAAGATTATATGAATAAAATCCAAGTATTCAAAATACAGCCTTTTATTCAATTCTTTATTAAATAAGCTTTTAAGAAGTTACATTATATGTTACGAAACATGATAATTATTTTTTGGAATAAAAAGCTGTATTTTGAATATTTAGATTTTAATTTAATTAATTATTTTATTTTTTTAATTTTATTTTAAATAGAATATATTTTTCAGGGTGGAATGATAAACTCGCCGATGGCAGACAGCTAGCGGGCTAGTACGTATATTGTTCAAATTAATTAGTATTCAATTATTTTGAATGTATCTTTCATTCTAAAAAAATAAGTTATTTATTTTTAATTTTTTCCATTAGTAATCGGGTAACTAGGGGAAAAAACTTTCTAAACATTATATTTTAATATTTATACTTTAAAATATTTCACTAATATATCATTTATATAGAAAAAGTTAATAAAATTTAAATTTATAAATATTTATTTAATATTTAAAAAAATTTAAATTTATTAATATAATAAAAGTTCAAATAAATAAACAAATATATATATATATATTTTTTTTATATTTTAAAACATTTTTATTATTGCGTTTAGCATTTGATTTTCTCTTAATTAAAAAAGCTCATTTTTATAGCCTTTGATTGTTTTAAAATAATTGGACCAATAGAATTGCAGTATAATGTCACGTGGTTCGATTGTTTAGCAGGTGGCGACCACGACCGTTGCCTCTCTTTGCCCTCTCAGTCGAGGCTCAGAAGTCAGCCATGAAGCCTTTAACCCTAAACTTTCCACGCTTTTTCGCTCCTCTAAAAGCAAAGAGACTTGTATCCTTCCTCCAAGATGGCTGCTACCTCAACTACTCACAAATGATGTATTTGCTCCTGGACCATTTCCTCAAATTCTATTTTACAAACAATGAATTCCAACGATCACATTTCCAGGTACTTTCCTTTCAATCCTTTTTATTTTTATTATTTATTAATTTATCCAGGGTTTGGGTGTTATCAAATAGAAGTAAGACAATAGGAGTCATTAAACTACTTTAAGTATGCTATTTTCCCATTTTCCTAAAATATTCTCAATTTCTTAAAAAAAAAATCTTAGTCGCTTAGTAATATAAAATTTAGAAAGGGATTGGGGAAGAGGGCGGAAGGGATCTCTCTCTCATTCTATCTGTGTAAGAATGGTTCATTTTTAGTGTTCGTCTTCTCTTGTAGTTTACTAGCCTTATTCAAGTAGCCAAAAGAGACGACAGTCAACACATTATTCGATCAGGCTAAGAGTAGCGGCAGCTTTACTCAATGGGGCTAATTTAAATCAATATTTTAAAATAAAAAAATGTATTATTAAAATATTTTTAAAATGTATTTATTGTTCAATTGTATATTTTTTCTAACCTTCACATACTTTTTTTTCTTTTTTTAATTTCGACTAATATTCAAAGTTAAATTTTCAAAATATTGGTCTCAATCGATAGATAATAAAATTATATTTAAATAAAAAAAAAAGAATTTGAAATTAAAAAGGGTTCATTGAAGGAGTTGCTAGTAAACACCAGTTTAGTAAACCTCTCCTGGGTTGAGACGAGTAAAGAAGGATATAAAGAAGGATACCCTCGCAATGATGCATTATTCGCAAAAAGTAGATTATAAGTTGGTGCTGAATAGTTCCTCCTCAAACTAGGATATGATCCCTAGTCTAGAATAGGTTGGAGTGAAGTAACAGGAGATAAATTATATAAGGAGTAGTTAGCTAGCTCGAAATGAATACTGAAGGAGTTAGAGATAGGAAATCAAGGACTTAACGAGGTACCGATAGATAGCCAAAGGCGTGCTGTATGTTTCTGTACAAGTAACCTTCTTCGGGTAAATAAACCGGGGCCCGGTTGGTGGGCCTATATGGTCCAAAAAAAGATACAAATTTTATCATTTAAAAACCATTTTTCTTTAAAAAAAATATATTTTTATTTATAGGGATTTTTTTAAATACTATTCTAATACTTTGTACCACATTAATCTTTTTCAAGGTAAAATTTAATTTGAATTTAAGCTTTTAATTTAAAAAAAAGAAAAGACACCTCAGTATTCCAGAATACTTTTTACTTTTTATATTAATAAATAAAACGAAGTTGATTATTGTTCATACTCGTATAATATTTCTAATTCTATCACTTCTTGTTTCAGTTGTGACATGAATTAATCTCTGATTCATCTATGAGCATGAGAAGACTTCATTTATCTACCATTCACATCAATCATATATGTACAACTCTGGACCAGTTTCTATCTATTCAAATTCAATTTCAAATTGTAAGTCTATGTATAATTAATTATCCCATCTCTGTTTTTTTTTCTCTCTCATTTTATTAATGTTCATGTTATTTAAATTATTCTTTTACTAAAAAACAATCAGTATTTAAAAATTGCTAGTATCATCAGGACTCTAGTGAACAGAATAAATGATCCTTTGTTTCTAGAAACTTTTCATAAACAACCCACTCCTTCCTAGTTGAAAAGGTAAAAAAGTATTTAAGAAGTCAAATTTATTAGGGCTTTGATCATAATAGATCCCTTTGCATTCAAGAGGGTCTAGATGCCGTTAAGAAAAACTTATTTTGCTTTCTTTTTTTTTAATTTATAGTCTTTTTTGCTACTCTAGTCATTAGACTTTACAAATATAAGAAATAATGATTAAATTATCGTTGGCTACCAGCGGTTGATGTATTTTTCTTAACAACGAACCCTTTGATATTAATATTAGTTGACCAAAATCATCGAAATAAATATTCCGCTCCCTTCTTAAAAAAAGCTGTTTTATTGACTAAAAAAAATGAAAAAAATAGAACTTTAAACATTTATTTTTTTTTTTAAGATCACAATCATCGATCCTTCTGAAATCATCCTCGAATCGGTTTATGGAGTTTTGGATTCATCGTTAGAATTAATCGAATCAGTAAGATCCTCTTGAAGACAGCGGACTCCGATCATCATCTTATGGAAACACTTGATGGAATATCATAAACTGTGAGTTCATTGTTTATTTTAAAGGAGACTCAGATTCAGGGTCATTAAGCTTTTACATTTTTACATGGATTTGGATAATTAAGAATTTTTTCACAAATAATTAAAGCTAAAAGGGTTAGGTGGAAATACTTTTAAAATCTATTATGAACATAATTTTCTTTCTTTTAATAGCAATTTGTTGTCACTAGATGATTTTAAAATTAACCAGTTATTAAGAATTTTTCAAAATCAATGTATTCTTTTGAAAATTTTAAAATATCCAAACTCTTGTCAAATTGTTAACAATGACCCAAATAAATAAAATATAAATTCCAGTAATGCTCTGAATTTAGACAGTGGTGGATTTTGACCGAGCAGAGGGATTAAAATTTTTCTTTATTATTTTAGGGTTCATTAATATATTTTTTTAATAGATTAGAGCAATACGTAAGGCAAATAGATATACTTCACCAGTCAAAAAGATGCATTTAACCTAAATACTTTTTGGCACGCTTGTTCTCTCCTGGTCTCGGATCTACTTGTAAACAATTCACGCCTTGCTCTTATATATTAAAACAGAAACTACTGTATAAATGAACCCACACTCTGATTATCTTTATTTTTTTACTACCAAATTATAAACCGTATTCATAAACTGTTTTAATACGATACAAATATTCTTGGATTTAGGAACATTCATAAATCATATTAAAAATTCTATTTGTATTAACCCCCTGTGCAAAAATCCGCCACTTCTCTCTAAGCAATTTTAGGATAAAAAAAAAACAAACAAAATTTAAAAATTATTCATTACCAATCTGCAATTATTTTAAAAATCAAATAAAAAAAAGAAGGCAAAAATAAAATAAAATAATAAGCAAAATATTTAAAGATTAAAGACACGAATTGTTTGATTTATTTAATTCAAATTTACGTAAGATTATTTATATAAATATATTTAAAAAATTTTTTTTGAATAATTTAGCTTAGACAGTTTAGTAATTGTATTTAGATTTTTAATATAAGAATATATAGGTAGAATGATGTATACCAACCATTCATTCGCGGACCGGTAAAACATGTTTCCAACCAGGATAAATGAAAAACAAAAGTGAACAATTAAAGCTAAAAATTAAAATTGAATGAGAAGAGTAAAAATAAAATTTGATTTAACAAATTTTTTTGTGAACGAAAAAAATATGTTTTTTATAATTTTTTTCTTAATTGCACTTGTATCAAGTGATATTATTAATTAAAGTAAATCAATAAAAATAAAAATTTAATATATAAAAACATGATTTGATACAAGTGCACTGCATTATGGTTGGGAAACAATTAAAGGTTATTTTCATTTTTCAACTACCGGTGACATAATATATTCTTTAAAAATTCATTTTTTTTAAATTTTTTAATTGATTTAAGTGAAAATTAAAGTTTACGCCCGGTTTCAACAGTTAAATAAAGTGAATTATAAAATTGGGCGTTAACTAATTTAAAAATAATTTTCTTTAAATATTTGATTTCTTTAGTATTCCATATGAAATTTAAAATTTCTTTCGAATTGTGAAAAATGAAAATTAACCTTCTTCCTTCTCCTCCTCTCCCTGCTTTCCTTTCCTCTCAAACACATAGGTTTAGTCCCTTTCTCTCTAGGTTAGGTGACCTGGCCTGTTCGTCTGCGAGATCTTCAAGGCATACACGGTGTGTACATACCCGATTGCCATTTCGGCAATCCTTTAGTTGATAGGCATGATTGATGAAGGGAGGATGGGG
>JAAAKE020111107.1:0-16715 GCA_010014785.2 Anisolabis maritima
TATATGTGCTTTTTTATAACAAGGTATTCCTTGATGCATTATTTAAAAATATAATTATATATAATATAAAGTATTGTAATTATACCAATCTCAACTCTTTTTCTTCTCAAATAGGTTATTTGTAACACGAATCAACTGATTTTATTGTATTAAGAAATTGGTGTTTGATAAATTCGGTTCTACTGATTTTGATGAAATTTCATTTCTAAACTTTTGAAATCAATATCTCAAAGTGATCAGCTATTGATGCATTTAAAAAAAAAAAAAAAAAAAAAAAAAAAAAAAAAAAAGTAAAAAAAGAGCTTATTTTATCAGTTTTGATTATTTAGAAACGGGGAAATATTTTCAAATTACTATTAATAACTTTTATTTGACACGACATAATTTTTTGCAATAATTTTAGTAATTTTAGCTAACTCTACTCCTATGTAGGAAAATGACGGTTTTGTGTGGAGGGGGGACTGCAGTTTATTTTAAAGTTAAGTGCTGCACTCTTGGGGATTTCGCGCCTGCGAAGGGCTAATGAAATTAATATAGATATGAAATTTTACTTTTGTCTCATAATCAAGATTTCATATCTTTCCCGCTCCAAGTGATAAAAATCAAGTGAATAAGTATAATAGGGCATGTCGTTGTGGCTGGAGAAATTATTTGATGTGTTGGAGTCAATAATAGATATGACTTTGTAGTCAATTTTATATTTATTTGCTAACTTAGGGCGGATATGTTACTATGGTACGCAAATAAATTAAATTGGTTGCATCGTATCTCTTAAAAGTTAGGATATATTTATGTTTTTATTTTATTTTTTTATTTTTATTTATTTATTTATTTTTTTATTATTTTTTTTTTTTTTTGTTAAAATAAATATTGTGTAAATTTTGTATAAATGAATGAGTTAGAAGAGAGTTAGAGCTGAAATAAAAGGCTAGTGAATAAATAAATAAATAAATAAATAATTAAATGAATGTTTTCCCTCAAATGTTCTGTGTGGGTGCGGTAAAAATAAAATAATAGAATAATAATTTTATAATGGATTTTACTTAAAAGAGGAAAAAATAGCGAATATTCTAATTAAGACAATATAGATGACGGTTAGATAATTTTTTTTTTTCCTTTTTATGATGAGGGTCCTGGTTAGCCTATGTAATAAAAATGTTATTCGATTCAAAGGTGTGAAATAAAAATATTAGTTTTACTATAAAAAAAAAGTTTAAATATTCATTATTTTTGAAAAATGAGGCATCTACGTATCATTCGTACCAAAGGCGTTATTTTATTTACTATGACATTAGTGGGTTGATTAATAATATCTCAGTTCTGTTTGGAAATAGTGCACAATTTAAAGAATTATTGTTCAGAAATAAGTTTAGATAGAAAATGTATTAACGTTAAAATAAACATTTACGTAATCTGTAATATAATAGTACTAATTAAACATATCACCCCAAGATTCCAGATGTGCAGGATCGAAATACCGCTCGATCTTGATCAATCCATACATTGGAACACTTATAAAAGTTTGCTGTTGCCTATTTTGCCTTTTTTTTTTTTTTTATTCCTTTTGAACTTCAATTCAATAGAAACTTCAATCATGGCCCATTTATCAACATATTTTAATTTTAATTTGAATGGATGGTATAGGGATAATTGTATATAAAATTGGATTTATTTCTATTTAAAGGCTTACCTACCTATTTTCAAGGTTTCGATAGCAATTGCATATCTTCATCAGTGTTTAGTCTTATCCCTTTAGGACAAATCAAATATAAATGACTGATTCTGTAGAATTTTTAACAATGGGCTTATCAAAAAAGGATCATACCATACCCTGATGAAGATATGCACTAGCTAACGAAACCTTGAAAATAGAAAATATTTATAATTTTATGAGAAATTATTATTACTGAAAAGAAGCCTACCATTTAAATTCATAGACTCGGTGAGCCTTCCAATATCATAATTTCTGGTTGGGTAACTTACCTCAGATAACAACATTATTTATTTATTTTATTTTATTTCCATAAAATAGACAAAAATCCGAAGTGTTTGAAACGGTAGTTCCAACTCCAGTTCAAAGAAATGATTGCTTATTAATTAAATGTAAAAAATTAACATAAAAATATTTAAATTGCACTTACTGGAATGTTTATTGTTTATTAAGTAAATGACAGTCAATAAAATCTATTTTTAGAGCCTCCTTTAGAGAAAATTAATTT
Source organism: Anisolabis maritima (assembly GCA_010014785.2). Lineage (NCBI taxonomy): Eukaryota > Metazoa > Arthropoda > Insecta > Dermaptera > Anisolabididae > Anisolabis > Anisolabis maritima. The sequence continues at coordinate 2,220 of JAAAKE020111107.1, forward strand.
CTAAAAAAAAACAACTGAAATCGAACCCCCCTACCTCATAACTCAGGGATTAGATAATCTTTTTTGTTTTTTCGGCACCTGGAGCCATATAGACATAAATAAATAACTAAATTTTTACTAATTATTCAGGCATATTTATTTAAATCAATTAGTATCTAATTTTATTTATATAAATTTCCATTGGTCGGCCTGGGATCACTAAGAAGCTGGAGGGAGCCATGGTCCCAGATTCCCATAATTCCTATGTCTAAATTAATATAAAAAATGTCTGTGCGAGAGAGGAGGATGGGTGGTAGAGGGGGAGGAAGTTGGTAATAAGACCCTGCAATGGGTCCGGTCACTCCAGATTAATTAAGCCCGATAAAATTATTTCCTAAAAATTTGTCGACACCCTTAATTTTTTATTTAATAAGAAGAGAAGATGGTGGGGGTGAGGGGGGACCCTAGCTTATAACGAAGTTCACCTAAAGTGGCTTTTTAATTAGGCCTTTTTAAAAATATACCACGTAATTAATATTCAAAAGAAAATTTTGATGATATGACATATTCAAATAAATATTTATAAAAGGAATTAATGAAAGAAAGGTTTGTTTTAATAAATATATTTTTCAGAGGAACTCAGGATATGAGCCACAAAAAATGAATACAGGAAGGATGAGAACCGTTGTAGGGTGGGGTGGGTCTCCCTGTGTCCGTCCGTCTGACTGTTGGCCGGAAAAGTCAGAAAACCGGAACCGAAACTCCTCGACTATTTTTCGGTGAAAGATATTAAAGGAGAGAGAGAGAGAGTAAAGGTAGTCAAAAAATAAGGCCTCTGTTTATGAGTGTGGGACTCATTTCAATTTCAATTGTCTTTTATGTCAATCGACGTGACTCTAGACAATTTGGCTAAGAATACCTTACAGAAAAACAGCCACTTTCTTTCGTGCTTGCAAGTACTTAAGATGTATTATTATTATATAAAAAAAAAGGAATGAAATAAAAATAACAATTCGACAAACAATGAGAAAGAGTGAAATAACCCATAATTTAAAACTAAAAAAGATTGTTTTAGTGAAATAATTTTTCTGCATTGGTAGGAATTTAATTAACTTAATTTACTACTTTTATCAATGCACTTAAATATATATTTATATTTATATATTAAAAAAAAAAAAAAAAAATCGTTTTTGAGTCTAATTATAAAGAATAGATAAAGTTAAGTGATAAAATCTTGTCTTATTTTAGATGAAGATAATTTACTGTGCATAAAAAATTTATTTATATATCAAGGACTATAATAAAAAAATTTTTAACGAAAAGATAAATTAAAACTACTACTAAATTTTTTGTTGAAGTACAACCCCCTGATTTGGAAAAATATATGAGTTTATATAGTAGAAATTCGATTATTCGGACCAGAGTCATCCGGATCTTCAAATAATCAGACGCAAGTTTTTTATGTATGTTTCAATAAAGTGGTTGGACCTTTTTTTTTTCATTATCCGATCCCAATACCAAATTAATCCGGATAATTGCGTTTCTACTGTAATATTAATAATCTTTATGTTGGATTTTATTTTTTAAGACTCACGACATCTGAGGATTCTTAGGCTCTGTGTATATTTATTTAAATTAATTAGTAGTCAATATAATTTAAATAAATTTTATTGCTCAGGATGGGGTGAGAATCACTGATTGAGATCATGAAGCAAGAGCTTTACCTCTGCAAGGATTGCTATTATTGCATATTCTTCCGAAAGCTGGTAATTTTTTTTTACTATATAGTTAGAGACGTCAGCAAGATTACGATTTGCCATTCGAGGGGCTCAAGCGATATCTCGTTAAAAAAAAAATGTAGGTAAAATTTCGAAAAGGTGAGCAGACAGTCGAACGAACCCGCCTCTTTTTAATGTTTTTTCTTTATATAAAAATAAATTGTTTCAAGAAGATCCAGAGAAGAAGCTCCTCCTCCGCCTCTTGGCTTGAGACACATGGCTCCGTTTAATTTATTCAGAACAGAAAAACTTTCTCATTTTTCTTTTTATAACAAACTTTTTTTTTTTTTTTTTAAATTTTTTATTATAAATGAGGTGGGCGGAAAGGTATTAACGGAATAATAGAAATGAAGTAGCAAAAAAATAAAACAAGGGAGATAATCTATCCATAATCCTTTGCTGCTTTTAACAAAAGGATTAATAAAAGGAGAAATTTATTTTTTAAATTAATGTGACCAAAAATGAATTTGATATAAAAGATCTGAACATCAAGATAACAAAATTAATATATCAATCCAATATCTCTCTCTCTCTCTCTGTGAAATGAAATAATTTTGTTATTAGTTTAATAATTTATCGTTTAAATGATAAAATTACAAGATTTATTATCATAACGTTTATTTTATCAGACTTGTGAAGCAAATGAAGCAGGGCGGAGAGCAATTAGTATTAAGGCTTTTGCATATAGCACTAACAATAACAACAACACTCAGAGTACAAGCGAATTCTCCCTGTCTCAAGAGAGCAGGAAGGAAACAAGGCTCCTTTTCGGTGATGGATCATACAGAGTAAAAAAGGAGAAGAACGTTAATAATTCAAAAGGACAACTTGAGATCTCCCCTTCTAGGTCAACGTTGCCAACTTTTCTAAATACTAAACCCGATAACAAGTCTTAGATTATCAACAGATAAAAATTCAATTTGTTGAGTATTAATTTGGTTTTTATAAAAAAAATGTATTAACTTCATTTTAAATAGATGATTGATTAAGGCTCTAAGAGATTTTCAAGTACCAACCAATATATTATAGATGATATTTACCAAAGGATTGGAGATAAGTAGCATCCTCTGGACTCGAACCACAGGCAAGAGGGCATGGTCAAAACTATCTCATATTCAGTGGATAATTAATTTAACTCATAAGTTTGAACTTTATATTTTTGCTACCATCTAGTGAGTGCGATTGGAACTACTAATAAATTGGTGAATTTTATTATTTTGTCTGCTTTGGGAGAAAATTATAAGAGCTATATAAATAGTAAATTTCATAATATATTGGTTTTGATGAAGTTTTATTATTACTCTCGAAATAAAAGATTTTGATATTGATAGTAGATGAAAAGTTTTAGAGTACAACTCTCTAATTAAGGAGGAAGAATGATTATTAGTTTATTTGAAATTATTAAAGCTGATTTTTCGCCCCATTGAAGTAACAAAATTTTTCTGCTTTTAGTTAAAAATAAGTAGGATGATAATGAGAAATTATTGAATTTCTGTTGACATTCTCTCTCTCAAGAGGAAATGGCTTAAATAATAAATAAAAGTGGAAAAAGTTTTAAATTCTACTAGTTTAGAATAGGTTATAACAAAATGTGTGTTCTGTTTCTCTTCTGGAGTGCGAAATTGCGGTCACTTCCCTTCAGGGACGTGCCAAGAATCTATAAAGAAAAAGAGAGTCCAGGAAAAGAGAAAGGTTTTTTTTCTTCTTAAATCGGAAGAATCATTCTTAATGAAAATTACATTTCATTTGTTTATATTAGAATTGAATTTTAATGACTTTTGGTTAATGTTTTTACTTTCCTAGGAAGAGTAGTATAGGAAAATCTAATAAACGATATTGAGTAATATAGACAATATGTTAATCAAACACGATTTTGATCGAAGGATGGATTGAAACAAAATTTTTATATATAAGCCTTTAATTTAAGATCAAAGTCAACAACAAATTTTCGAACCAATAAACCAAACCGAAATAATATTTACTGCTTTATGGTTCACTTTTCGTCCAGAGCTATAAAAATTATTTAGCTAGTAATTAATTTAAATAAATATCAAAAAAGTTAAAAATGAGATTTTTAACATTTGAAATTCAAATCCGAAAAATAAAAATCCCCCCTAAGCTCGTATACAAAATTTCATTCATTATTTTGAACAACGTTTGTTTGAAAATTTGTCTCAGGCCATTTAGACTTAGTCCTTATTTATTTAAATTAATTGAGTAAAAATTTTACTTTTATCGTATCAAAATTTTTGACAATTAATTCGCTTAAGAAGATTTTAAGATTTATTAATATAAGAAATTTCTAAATATATATATAATAAAATTTTAACCATTTTTTGTGTTGATAAGATTTGCATGCTTGAAAAAACTATATAAAAAAAAATTATTAAATAAAGACGTCTATTCTCAAATAAAATATCTCTGCGTCAATTGGAATAAACCAGAGTGGATAAAATTGAGAATTTTTTTTTCTATCAATAATTCTCTTCTAAAATGAGAGCTGGTTTGCGATAGGAATTTCAAAAAAAAACAAATTCATAGAATGGTATATAAAAAAAAAAAAAAAGAGGAAAAATGTTTATTTATTCATTTGATTTCCTTTGTTGAATAAATTATAGATTAGAGAAAAAAGTTGTTAAATTTAAGAAATTGTCAGTTATTTTTACAATGGTTGACTAACTAATATATTATTATAATTATAAAATAAAATTTAAGGAGCGTTAGGCCAGGGCTTTTTAAAAACTCCCTTCTAAGCTGAGAAATTAATAACCTCAGACAGGTGACATTTTCTATCTAACTGCTATATTACTATTGATACTATTAATCCTATCAGTACCAAAAAGTTTTGGTCAAATTCTATATTTTAATTAAATCAAATGGCCTGAGTAACAAATAGAGTAAAACAAGAATATTAAAAAAAAATGAAAATACTATGAAACTTGCTAAAATTACTTTTTATTTATTAATATTATCTTTATGTGGAAAACTAATTTTCTGATTCACACTAATTTGTACATAATAGTTTAGAAGCTTGTTGTTGGAATTAAGTAATTTTTAAAACATTTTTTTATTGAAGTATACGTATATGGAATGAATGGAAAAATGATACCAACCATATAACTAAAATAAATGAAAAATAAAAAAATCCATAGTCGTAAGAGCTATAAAAAGGCGAGATTAACAATCATATAAAATGGGAAGTTAATTGGCAATCGAGGCTAGATTTTAAATAATAAATATATTTTTAAGATGCTACTATTCAGATTTAAATAAAAAACTAAAAAATATTGTGGATATATACCCACTTACTAAATATTGATCTGTATCTCTGATTATCCGAACAGAAGAATTCGATGAAAAATTGTTTGAAAAAATTGAATTTGATATTTGATAGAGCGATTTATATCAAAATAAAAGATTTTTATAAAGTTAGGGGACTGGATATAAGTAGTTCAATGGGAAAAATCCAGTTTAGACCCCAACAAAAAAAAAATCATTACCGAATTGGCGATAGATAAATCTGCGGGACCTGATGGTATTCCACCTATTGTAATAAAAAAATGTTCTCCCGAGCTGAGCCTAATCTTATCTCGGCTGTTCACACTCATTTGTATCAAGAGTTTTTCCAGAATCATGAAAACTACCAAAGATACAGCCTATTCCCAATAGCCTTAACGTCCATATTATCAAAAATTATGGAAAAAACCTTGAACCTCCAAATCTTGACTCACTTGGAGCAGTACGGTCTTCTAAATGATAGGCAATATGGCTTCAGGAAAAGTCGCTCAACTGGTGACATTTTAGGCTATGTCACTCACCTCTGGAACAAAGCCTTAGGAGAAAAAGGTAAAACCATTGCGGTTGCACTTGATATCTTGAAGGCTTTTGACCAGGTATGGTATAAAAACCTATATTATAAACTATCAACATTTGACCTCTCTTCGGATCTTTGTTTATGAATCAGAAGCTTCCTAACTGATCCTCATACAATTAATGCAGGATTCCCCCAAGTTTTGGTACTTTCTCCCACCCTCTTTCATATGTATATCAATGACCTCATGACCGTGACTTCCAATCTCATTTACTGTTTTGCCTCTAGTAGTACTCTGCAGTCAATTAGAACAAGGGGAGATTCCTCTATCCTCAGCTGCCAGAATATTGTGACTTCTATTAATGATGACCTCGGGATCTTGGAGAAATCCCATATTCACGTCAATTTTAACTCCAAAAAAACACAATGTTGCCGAATTTCCAGAAAGAAAGATTCGACATACCCATTCGTCACTTACAGCCATAATAATCGCGAATTCAGAAATTCTCTTTCTGTTCTCTCTTCAGATCCAAGCATTATTTCTTCCTTCACCATCTTCTAACCCTATACAAGGCTCACATTCGTCCGTGTCTTGAGTATGGGTCCCACCTCTGGAGAGGGTCTTCTAAGCAGGTTCTCTCTTCCCTTGATGTGATTCAAAGGCGTGCAATGAGACTGATCGGAGACGATTCTTTAACTGCCTCCTTGCAGCCACTCAACCACAGATGTGTCTCCTCCTGTTGACACTTTTTTACAGGTATTACCATGGTCGATGTTCTGTTGAATTAAAGTCCATCATTCCTCCCAAAACGACATTTGTCGACAATATAAGGGAATCATCGTCCCAAAATCCTCATGATGTTAAAGTCGCCAGTAGAACTAGTCAATTCCAGTCTTCTTTTAACCCATTACCTCCCGTGATTGGAATAACCTCCATGCTACTAACTTCCCGAAAACCTATAATCTCCAAACTTTCAAATCCAACCTCAACAAGCACCTTTTAAAATCACCACTCTCCCCTCCTCCTGTTCTTCCTGGTTGCATGTGACTACTGATCATTATAGGTCCATTGGACCTTAAGCTTCCATATCCCAAAAAAAAAAAAATTATTTTAGGTGACATGCGACTCCTCTACTGGAATAAAATTTTTCATAAACTATACAATTTTTTTATTTATTTATATTATATACAATTTATAATGGATAAAAGATTTTTTTCCTAAAATGTTGACTATTCTAGGAGTGATGTGAGAAAATTTTATTTTTTAAAAATTATAAATGCTGAAGCTAATGCAGAAAGGGTAAATCTCTATAATATTATAGTACTCTATAATACTAAAATTTATCTCCATATAAAGTTATTTGCTTATTTACTTCTCTGATTTTTTTTAAATTAAGATATTAATTATTATTATTATTATATTATTATTATTATTATTATATATAAAAATAATTGGTATTTTTTTTAGGATGGAGAGATAATCCCCATGGTTGGTATTATGTTATAAATATGAATAACTGAGCAAGGGAGAAGTGAGAAATAAGATGTGAAAACAAAGGAGGGTGTTGCACTCATTCATTCTATTGCTGGTGGGTTTTAGGGTTGAGGTTCGTCCCCTCATGGAACTAAGCGTGTGGGTGCGTCGATGGCTAATCGGAATGTGCGCAGTGCGCATGTGCAGAGTAGGGTCCCCAGGGAGTCCCCAGACACCGCCGCACTGCGTCTAAGCCTTAGCCCTAGCGTACTGTACCACTCCCGCCCTGGGGGAAGGGGCAAAAGGTGCACATGAGATGGCAATGGAGCAGCAGCATCCCCTTTTATCCCATTCCTAATCGTAAAATCGAGCCTGCGTTTAGATTACCACCTCCTTCCTCTCTTATCAGGCCATCCTTCTCCCTTGGAAATACTTAGCTAGATAGTTATTTCAAAAATATCATTTGTTTATGCTGAATTTTGTCTAATTTTTTTTTTCAATAACTTAATAAATAATTCTCAAAAAATTGAATTTTTTTTTTTTTTTTTCTGAAGAACGATTCAATTTTCAAAAATATAATTATCTAAGAATAAATTTCTTTTTGCAATTGCAATTTATTATATTACGTATAAATAAATTTTTGTATGGTAATTCCACCAGTGAAGGCAACAACACAAAGACTCCTCTCCTGGCTTTCCTGCTTCGATGTCTATAAGAGAGAGGGGAGAGGGGGAAAGGCAATGCCTCTGACACCTTCCTTACATCTCCTCAGAATTCCAAAAGCAAATACTGTATATTAAATAGGTGGATCACTAACTCATAATATTTTATCGCTGGAAAATTTTTTATAGAAAATTTTTAAAAAAAATTAATTTCATTTGATAAAATTTTAATTAAATTTTTTTAATCATTTTCATTTGGCTTTTTATTTTTGTGAAAATTTATTGCACAACTTTCCTTTATTGAAAACTTCTCCATTTTTTCAATTTTCAAGAATGGTGTGAGGATAAGGAGCCCCTTCGCCCCCATCACACATACAACACAGGCAGATCCTGGAGAGCTTGTTCAAAAAATTCAAAATTAATTGACAAATTTGGCTTAGTCCTTAACTGTTAGACAAGCTTAAGTCGATGGCTTCAAGTTTCACGGAAGCTTTCTATCCATTAGGATTATTACAATTACTGAGAAATGCATCCGACATTGATATTATAAGAGGAAAAATATTTTTAAAATCTCTCAGTTGTAGATTATAAAAAGTTTGAGCAAATTAAAGAACAGGAATAATAATAGTAATAATAAAGCACGACACAAATTCATTTCGTACTTCTTGTTAATTCCATAAATGAGAAGGAAGATGATTTCACTTGTAAAATTTGATGTTGATGTTGCAATATTTTTTTTTTTTATTCATTTCATTTCATTTGTACCTACCAGGGTCCCGGATTTTTTACCCCAGATGCTTTCGTGCACGGAGACACACACCTCAAACATAGCAGACCTCTGAAAGTAGCCATTTATCGGCACCCCGGAAAGTTACTTTATTTCCTAACTCTCATTCCTCTTCATATATTCATTTCTAGCTAGCTAACTATTCCTATATCAATCTAATTCTATCCGATCCCTTTATTCCAACCTATTCTATACTTGGGAGGTTGTCTTAGTTTGAGGAGGGACTCTTTCAGCACTCCTTGCGAAGAGTGCATCATTGAGAGGGAATCCTTCTTTACGTCCCTTCCATAGGATGGGGTGTCACAGCAACTTCCTCTCCTCATAGAGTTCTCTGAGGGCTCAAAAGCATACTTGGGGATTTATTTACATTAAATATTTTTATTTATTGAAAGAATGAATCCTTCACGCCCAGGATGCATATACAGATCTCCTGGTTAGAATTGGGACACCCTCCAAAGAGCCCTAATTTAAAACAGCCTTTTTTCTTTTTTATTATCATATAATTTCTTATTACTTAATAAGAGGATTTAAAAAGAAAATTTAAGTGGAATAGTAAAATTTCGTAATTTTTAAATTGACACTGCCCCAGAGCCTAAAAGCACGGCAAACTCATGATCTAAGGGTCAATGGTTCTCTTCCCGCCCTAAGTGAAAACATTTATTTAAATTGTATTGGTTACCAATTAAATATTTAAATATATGAAAACGAAGCCTCATAGGTCGAAAAAAAATTTTTTTATTTTTAATATTTTGCCGATATAATACGAATTTTGAAACAAAAATAAATAAAAAATAAAATTCAATGGAAAATATGTGCCCATGTCAAGCTTACTTTTTCTTATAATGTGATTTTTGAAGAGCTTGTAGATGAAAAAAAAAAGAATTTAATAGGAATTTAATTTAAATAAAGATAAAAATCAGTTGAGTTTGTTTTAATCAATAGTAATCTACTTGATGATTATTTTGTAAAGTAAAAAAAAGTAATATGAGTCACAGGGGACAAAGTTCGCATCAACTTTAATTACTAAAACGAAATTTATTTAAATTGAAAGTTTTTTTTTAACATACACAAACGAACTCCGTTTTAAATAAAAAATTGAAAAATGAACGATTTAATTTTAAAATATAGTTAGCGTGTGATAACCCGATTATTGTAGTTTAACCCAACAAATGTTAAATAAAATAAATTCAATATGCGTATTTTTTATACAATAGGCCCCTTTCTATATTTTTTGGCTAGAAGCCCCGTAAATTAACCCTTTCCCCTTTGACATTACCTTATCTGCGACTATATATGAATCTCAGTAAAAATTAACGAGCGTCACGAATGTACCTATACGCCCTAAATCATCAAATAATAATGTTTTAGGAGGGAGCTTTTGTTCGCATCTCTCGGGATTTGGCACTATCTATCAAAGAGGTTAATAAGTATTTTTTTTTTCATTAGGTTCAAAAATAGCGTCGGTCCCTAATATAAAGAAAACCAATTTAATAATTTCTCTAAAAGAAAAATTTTTTCTACCTCTACCAACTCCGCAAAAAATAAGGACGGAGTCTAAATGGCCTCAGATGCCTGTAAAAGACTTTAAAAAAAAAAAAAATTATCATTTCCATTATTATTATTATTTTTATAAATAGCTGTTTTTAGAAATAATAATTACCAAATATTATATAATAATATCTTAATTTTTAAAGGGTGAAATTTTCTCAATTCGATTCTAGAATAATCAAAATTTTGGGAACGAACCAATTAAAGGAATATCCAAATTTTTCCGTACCATATCGCAAAAATATGTTTTATTTTTAAATATAATTTATATTTTATAGTATTTTATATCATTTAATATTACAAAGATAAATTTAAAAAAAATATTTCCTTTCTATCTCACTTCCGGATAAAATTTTATCATTAAAAATAAAAATTTTCATGATTGTAAATAGTTCAGAAAAAAAAAGTTTTAATTATTATTAGTAAGTACTATAGAATGAATTTTTTTCAAGTCCGAATACTGCAATTATTTCATAAACGTTAATTTCAATTTTTTTTTTTTACATTTTAAAAGGATACAAATGGATTGCAAATCCTTTATTCACTTTTTTTTTTTTTTTTTGTTTTTTTTTTTTTTTTTCACAAAAAAGTAATTTTTTATTGATTGGAAAGATTTAGTGTTGTTTAATTAAATCTTTTTTTTTTTTTTTTTTATTTCTGTCCCACTGTCATCCATTTATTTCAAATGAAATTAAGTTAAGTGACTAACGACTCAACCGGTAGATTCATTTTATTAAAATAGATTAAATAAACATCTCTTTTAATAAAGATAAATTAAATATTAAGGTGACGTATGACGTATGCGAATTCAATTCACATCTTATCTAACTCCTATTTTATTATTTTTCTTCATTCTTTAAATAGCATTTTTAAATCAATATATTTGTTTATAATTATTTATTTATTATTACTACTTAATTAACTTAAAAAAAAACTTCGAAATTAGCTTCTTTTGAGTTTATTTATTCGCTTAATGAAGCAATCTTAAATAATATTATTCTAAGAAGTTCATTAAGGCAATGATTAAGCTCCTTCAAATTGTTGTTATTTACTTTCTAATCTTAATTTTGAAGATAAGATATCATTTTCATTACAATTTATTCTTGAAAGGCCTGCATCGAGAATATTTCTAGCAAATGGACCTCCGTGACTTGACTTAAGTTTTAAATTTGTTCATATTTTCGAAATCCAAAAGGTTAAAGACTTGTAACAAATATCCCCCTTTAATTAAGAAATAAGATACAGGAAAGAGGGAGACCCCTCGTCTCCTAAATAAAGATAGCTCACAGGGTCTAAGCTAGAAATGGATCTATAGCGAAGAGACGTCATCATTTGGGAATAGGTAAATAGGTTCGAACACATACCAAAGGTCAGTGGTTCGCTTCCCGTCCTGAGAAACAAAATTTTATTTATATTATATTGGCTACCAATTAATATAAATAAATAAGGATGGAGTCTAAATGGCCTCAGATGCCGAAAAAGACTTAAAAAAAAGTTCGAAAGTTCTTGGGTAAATAAACAGATATCGCCTGGAATGTCCTTACCCCCCTCTCTCCCATTGAAAAACAATATAAAATTTATATCCAAGAAAAATATGTAAAATTAAGAGAATTTAACATGAAAAAAAAAATCAAACAAAAATTTTAATGCCCCCCCTCCGAAGAAAAGTTCTACCAACTCTCCTGCCTTTAAAGAATTATTTAAATTAATAAATAAAAGACATTTTTAAAGTCAAAGAATATTATTATTATTATTATTATTATTAAGGATTATATGGGCGAGTGGATTATTCATTTAACATATTTATGTTAAATGTTATAATGGTATGAATGAATATATTAGGAAATTAATAGCTTTTAGTCTAATATTGTTTTAAAAAAATTCAAATCAATATTAAATTAATTAAAGAAAAACAATATCAATGCTAAAATGTTATGTACAGATGTTAAAGAGAAATTTTTAGATGAGATCATTTTTTCCGAGCATGGCAGAAAATTTTAAAAAATTCAATATTAATATATAATATACAAATAAAATTTTTAATAAATTAGATTGTCTAAAAATAGTTCTTTAAAAAGGCAATAATAAAAATCTGCCAATTACACGAGAAAGAAATAAAAAAATGTTGGTGATATAAACATCCAGAAGTAGAATTTTATTTGAAGTTCGACCGGAAAATATTTAGAAAAATATTCATTATTAGTGGAAATATTAGTTTAAGAAGAATGAACGATTATTTTTTTCATAAAATAAATATTGTTAATCGATGAATTAATTGCCAAGGAGGTATTCTACAATAAGTATTTTACAATAAATATTAAGATTTTTTTTCCACTTTTATTAGATTTAAAATTTTATTTATTTTTTTTAAGACTGTTTAAAAAGGACTTTTAACAGAGTTAAAATCTCCATAACCGAAAGTGGTGAAAAGGCAGATGAAAAAAAGAAAGTTGAAAAGGGGCTAAGCAGAAAAAAAGAGGGACAGGCTGAGGGTATTTATTAACTGCTTGGGAACATTTGGTCATTGCTGACTCACCTAAACGCACGCTATATATATGAACAGAGAGAGTCGTCTGTTTGCATGGAGTTATCGCTTTAGCGAATCGCTCGAGCAAACTTAATTGTATATAACGAAGTCTCACCGCGACAAACCAACAACCCGTGCAGTTAGTTAATTTAGCAGGGGTCGTTATATTTCACAGATATGCAATACATTTATATATATAACATAATATCAATAGCCTAGAGAGAAAGAGAGAGAAAGTCAATAGCTCTTTGTAACAAACTAAACAATGACAATTAAGAAATAATATATTAGAGAAAAACGAGATCAATTCAAGACATGAAATTAATTATTTATATCATATGTTCTTTGAATAAGTTTGAGAAAATTAAATTTCTAAATCGAAATTTAAATATTACTTCTCTTTTACAGTATGAGTTTGGAAAAAGAAAGGAATCGATTAATTTCCAAGATACTTAATAAATAAAAAGAGCATTTCTTGGTATCTTTAAACGAAGTTTTTAAAAAAATGTTTGGCAAAAATCGGCTTGATTTTAATTTCAAAAATTAACTTAGCGAAATAATAAGCAAAGGTTATCTATCCATCCGTTCATATATAAGTTCATTCGGAAGGGTAAGGAAAAATTAACTTTTGCCAACAATCAATCTAGCTGAAGAGATTAATATTTAATAACTTGAACAAAATAGTACTCAACATACATAAATACTTCATCATATTAAACAATTTTTATTTCAATCTTATAAAATCCTAAAATCTGGGAAATCCCAATCAAGATCTTAGAAGAAACAAAATTGATTTTTCAATATATGAAGTCATTTGTATGAATTAAAAAAACAATTTTGGTCGAACGTTAGAAATTGTTTTAGTTTTCTTTTCGGAGGTAATTTGTTATTTTTTCATATTCTATATCTTATTTAGGGGCGCTGCTTGAGTTCTAGCTTTTGGACAATCTGTAATCACAAATGTGGTGAGATGATTGTAAACAGAGGATCTTCTAAATCATTAAGTTTAAAAATTTAAGAGTTTTAATCTAAAGCATTTGAAATTGTATATACTATCCCCTTCAAAAGTAAATGGACAACCTCTATCTATTGTTTCGTCTAACAAGAATCCCCAGATCATAACTTGCGCGGCCAAAAGTTTGGAGATCGCCTCTTTATTTAATAGGTTTTTGAAGATTGTAATTATAAATGACCGACAAGAAAGTACAGGTTTTTGAAAGCCCGTAAGTTTCTAATAGGAAATTAACAATAAATTAATTAATATATGTACATATTAACTAGAATTTTATATTGTACAAATTACTTTAAAAAAAAAATGTAAATTTATTTCCTTTTAAAAAGAGATTAAGGATTTTTTTTATTCTTGAAGTGAATACTAATTTTAGTTTCATCTCAAATATAATCCCGGGAAATATGTTATTAGATATACATGTATGTATATATTAGAGAGGAAAAATGTCTGACATCATTAAAAATAATTGCGCTTTACAATTTTCTGTATTAAATAAACACTGAAATTTCGGTGTCATATTGAATGATAAAACCAAGTGATGATCAATTCTCCTAATAATAAAAAGAAAATTAAATAATGTTTTTTTTTAATTTTAAAAAATGAATGAGGAAATGCATTTTGAAAAAACTTTAAAAGGGTCAAATCTGGGAAAAAAATGGTAAGTAAAGGACAGACATTATTTAGTTACTGAATGTAAAAGCTTTGAAAATGCGCTAAAAAGAGCGTTCAACAATAAATTATCCAATTAAGAAGGGCTTAGTTGATTGGCTATTCATATTTTCAAGATAAAATTTAAAGGCTATAAGCTCCCAGGAATTGTTCGCAACCTGACTTTGAGATTTCCGCTGTGGCATATTTATGGGTTGTGTCTGCGGAATATTAGTTGGATGTAGAGAGAGAGAGGGGGGGGGGGGGGGG
>JAAAKE020111118.1:0-16712 GCA_010014785.2 Anisolabis maritima
AAGGAGAGCCGAAACGTCGAGTTAATCTCAACAATCAACGCGGGCCAACCCGGGAAAACATTATTCCATATATATATCGAGTACCTCTTTAAGCGCGGTCTATTTCAGTGCGGACTCGGAGGGAAATGCCCTGCTTGCCCTATCATAACGACGGTATTGGTTCTACCCAACTAGAGGGCCAATTTCACTTCTTTGATTTTTACTTCTTTTTTAAGGGGGTTTCTTGGTTTAAAGGGCAGATTTTCTCAGTTAAAGGGGGAATTTTACTTTGTTTTTTTTTTATTGCCTCCCAATAACACCCAATAGGTGATATATTAGAAAGTCTAGTTAATTTAGATATCCACTTGGCAAGAGAGGAAAATAATGATAATATGGTATATATTTTGAATAAAATAAAATTACAAAAAAATATATCCTTGGTATTTTTTTTCCGCAGATTAGGTCTCTATAATGCATGGGAATGTGTACTGTATAGTTTCACTTGGATATAAACAAATATGTCTTTATAAATGATATTTAAAAACATCCAGGATCAAAGAGCTTAGATATTTCAAATCATTATCTTTTTTGATAAGAAAAATATATATATTATTATTTATCCATATAGTTATAAATTATATATTGAATTAAAATTTATCCAATTATAAAAAATTATACTTTTATAAAAAAAAAAAAAAAAAAAAAACGAAAATTTAAGTGACTGTTGAAATGAGAAATTTAGGAGATAAATATAACCAAATAAAGGAGCTATTTTTCAATTAAAAAGATAGGACTAATTGAATTGCGTACCCAAATGAAAGTTTGAAAATTATCTCCTAAGTGAGTCAATTTAAAATATATGTCGGCTCTTCAAGCAACTGAAATAATCAAATATATTTCTCTTTAAATTCTTTAATTACGTTTATTATATCAAAAAGTTGATTATCACTCTAGATTAACTCGAGCCTTTTCATTGAAACAAAATAAATTAAAATGATGAGTAATAATCGTTTAAGATAAAAATATGTGCAAGACGACTGTGTTGATTGGGCATCAATGTTGGTTCCTGGACTAGAACCGAAATCTTTCTCTTTCAAGGCGAGAATGGTGCCCTTTCACCAAAGATCCCTGTTCGAGAAGAGAAAGCACTCTTTATTTCCAATTAACACAATCTCGCATACCTTGCAATTTTTTATACAAATAATGTATTTCTTAAATAACGTCTAAAGAATTTATTAAAATTTTATCTAGTAATAAAATTTTGCTCTTATTTTCTAAAAAGTATCATCAACGTCCATTTTCTCCTATCCCTTTTTTTAGAAAGTGTAACAGAGGATTGTAGTGTATGTTGAATTTACATTTAAGATTTCTTCCTTGAGACATCGGTTAATTTTACTATAATTATGTTATCCCGGGTACTAATTTATTTATCAATTTCATATCGATAGTGATATACTTTTTTTAGATCACGTCCATCTCACGTTCATTCATCATCCTCCTCATGGACACACTTAATTAAGTACTTACTGAGACCAATTTGGAGAAGTTGAAAGGGACTAATTCGGTCATTTCGTGGAATAATATCAAGTAATCACCGTTTATTTTATAGGAGACTCAGATTTTAATTAGAGTGTCAATAGATTTTAGTTTCACAAGAGTTTGAACACTTATTAAATTTTTTCTCAAACAGCTTTGGTAAGTGATTTGCTATGGATATTTGCTAGACCCAAAGGGTAATTTAAAGATTTTCTAGTGTCAAGAATATAATATGATGATATATTTTACTCTATTAACAATTTAAAAAAATGTTTAACAATAAAAATGGTGAAAGGAAATATCAATATTATGATCATAAAACTAGAATATCTTCAAAGAATCTTTTATTAGTAGCAAATTTTACTTTCTCTTACCTATCTATATATGAAATATATAGTGAAAAAGTATTGCGATCACAAAAAATACAGGTTTTGAGGTTCCCTGAGTCTAAAAAAAAAATCGGTCTCCCCGGATTTTTATTAAAATTTATAAAACACTTAATTATTTATTAAATGATCTTTGGAATGTATTAACCCTTATCCCCCCAAAATTGTTTGGCGCCCACTTTACTCTTGGATGTTTTTGGGTTTTTTGTGATTTTCTCTTAAAATAAACTATAAAGAAGTCGATTAAATTGGCATTAAACGGCTACTTAGGGGACCGAAGGAAAAAATCTGGTGTGACAGCATATCACTCAGCTTTCCTTACCTCAGGTAAAAGAAAGTTATGTCATGTGTATAATGTTTCTTTTAGGCATCTCTACCGGGAGAGCATTTTGCCTAGTGCAGGAGTCGGCAAACTGCGGCCCGCTATAGGCTTTCATGAAGCAAGCAATTATAAATTTTTTATTAATTTATCATGCTTACGCGTGCACACTGGAATATTACGAAGTTTTCACAAAGTATAACGAATTAGTTAGCGTTCTGCTAAAGGTGAGCATGCTGTGAACCCACACAAGTGCACTCCCCTAGTATTTTAGAAATACGTGCACTCCATACGTGGCGCAGGACACACCCATATCTTTTTAATATTGTATTTTGTTCTTCGATGCTATTATAAAATTTTAACAAAATTGCTACTATAAATAAAAATTTTTTGTTACCTATTTATTTTCTTTTGTTGACACTTAATTATATACACACTTGTTTTTAAATAAAAATTTATTCAAGCTATTACATAATATTGGAAAGTAGATATTTCTTTTGAAAGTCGCCCACTGTTCAAAAAAGGTTGCCGACCCCTGGCCTAGTGGATCAAATTATCTGAAAGGAACAATAGGGAAAGCTCCTCCAGGAGGCATTATTTTAGGTACTTCACTTTTACAACAAAAAATAACAACTTTGCTAAGAGAATTTCTCTTTTAGCTAGAATGGGGCAGCTTGAGGCGGAGCAAATTTTTCATCTCTGAATTAATAAATAATTTTATTATGATTATTTTACATCTTTACACTAAAAATTAAGATATTAATCAGAGCTATTGTTCAAATGCCTATTCAAGAAAATTTCTTTATAAAAGTTATAGATCCAGAAAGGGGATAACGTTCCCCAAAAAGAGCTTTTGTTCCTTTCTGTATTGAAATGACATATCCCAAGTTATTGTTCATATTCCGAAGCAAATATCTTTTATTTAATTAGGGATTCCCAACGGGGTTCATGAGGACCCCCTGGGGTTCAAAGGAATTTTGAAAAGAGTAAATAGAATGGTCTATTTGGGGTAGATGAAAAAATTTTCTGTTTTTAAATTTTTTTTAATTTTTAAAACAAATAATATAATAATACATATGTAATTATTTGATAATAACAGTTTTAATATGTATAAATATAATAGAGTAAAACGCCGGTTAACATGATTTCGTCTAGCAAAGTTTTCGAGTTTATACGACAATTTAAATACAACCCACTCTTTTTCTCCACGAGTTAAATTTGATTTAACATGGTCCAAACAATTTTAAAATTTAAAAACCCTGAGGCAATGCACTTTATATGGTATTTATTCAAATAACACGATTTTACTTAGCATGGCGCCCAAAAAGGATTCGCCGTGTTAATCGGGGTTTGGTTGCATAGGTATGCATAGGGCGGTATAAGCCACGCGTTCTGTCTTTTTCTAGCCAAATGTCATCTCGCTTCTGTTTCTGCGCAATCTCAGATATTATATTACAATATAAAAAATTTAAGGAATTATTGAAAAAAATTTTTTTTCAAAGCGGTGAAGAAAAAAAGTTAGGAATCCCTGATGATTTAAATTATAAGAGAAAAAAAGGCAAATTTCCAGGGAATTGTTAAACCCCTGGGATGGCACACGCCCCTTGCTCCCCCAGAATTAATTATATAAAAATAAAAATTCAAATATTTTTCAACTTTATATTTAATGATTAAAATGGTTTGAATTATTGATAAAAAGTAAAAAAATATATTCTTTAGCAAAATCATTTAATTACATATAAAATGAATACTAATTGTAATATAGCTATGAATTTTTTTCAAATTTATGTTCACAAAAAAATTAAAGCATCCGAGCACCCGAGTTGTTTCAATAGTATATATTTATAATATAACCACCGCTGTCGTTTCGGTTCAGGTTTGAACCATCTTCGAAGCTGTGTTAAAGTCGTTATGTTAATGTAAAAATCATCCAGCTATCTAAAAAAATTATTTTCAAAGGGGTTTATCTCATAGCAACCAAAATCAATAAACTCTTTGAGGCGAATTTATAAAAAGATATCAGTCAAATCGGTCAATTATTTTGGGATTTATCGTAATCAAATTGAATTCCACAAACTCACAAGCGTTGAATTGAAAAACATTTTTCTCTATCTTTTGAACATTACAACAATCAGGAATTTCAATATTTTGGGGAATCAAAGGGCTTTTTGGAAAGGTGAAGATTGGCAAATTCTTTCCTAAATCCTCAAATGGGGCTCAGTATTATATAAAAAAAAAAGAATTCTTTAGCATACATTGGTGTCCTTTAGAGGAGAAAACACTCTCCTGCCTTTTTTTTCTCGGCCAATTTTTTTCAGCAGTCATATCATAAAATTAAATTATAATATGCTAGTCAATTTAAAAAATTAAAATGCTTTTCGCTCTCTTTTACCTATATATGAATTATATAGTTAGTATAAAGGAAAGAATTGCGATCATGTTGAGTTTTCATCGGAAATGCACGTTTTAAGGTCTCTTAAGACTAAAATGACTGGATTCTGAAGTTGGTCTCTCGGTATCTGTCTATCTGTAATAAAAATATCTCAAGAAACAAAAAACCAGTTCAAACCAGTGGCATACCTAACCCCCAAGGGCAGAGAGAGCAAAGCTCCAATAGTGGTCGCGTACCTGACCCCTAAAGGCTGAAAGGGGTTCCAATAAAATTCCAATAGGGGCTTAAAAAAAAATAGAAAACTTCGCCCCCACCTTGGAACACCCCTGACACAACTCAATATATTGTGGTAACTACTACCGCAACAGCAAGGTTTTAAATGAAATCAGTCAATCGAAAGTGGTACTTTACTGATGTACTTTTCAAGTTTTTTTTGAAATTTTCTCAAAAATAGAAAATTTATACATCAATATTTAATTTTATTAATATAATAGTTTTCCATCTCAAAATCGTATCAGAGATTTATTTTATTTTTTTTCACCTAGGACTGCTCTAATAATCTATTTATGATTGATTCCGCATTTAATAGATAATAAAATTTCCAATTTTCGTTTGTATATATTTTCTTGTATTGTAATTATTAATTAATAAAACCCACAATTAAAGAACTATTCTCTGGGATTAAATTAATAATAAATGATCTCATTTCTAAGGTTTTTAGATGTTTTATTTATTTGAGAGTTAAGGATGCATATTAGATCTAAAACTCCAAAGGAAAATGATTTTTCTTATGTTTATATATAGTAGAACACATGAATATAACATGATTTATATAAAAGATAAAAGTTTATTTGATTTTTTCTTTAAAAAAAATTCATCATTGATGGTGGTTGAAACCCACTCCCCAACCCAACGAGCTCAGCCCATGCACACACATAATATATTCATGGACGTCACCAGAAGTAAATTCAAAGGAGGGCAATTTTTTTAAGGAAATTATAATCCATTTGGTTTACAAACACTCAATTTCCACAATACACCCACAAAACATCCATCTATAAATAAAAAATTCTCTATTAATAAAATATTTTTTATAAAAAAGAAGTAAATTTAAACTTAGATATAAAAACAAAAATCAATAAAATATTCACTTTAAAATAGTTTATGAATTAAACATTTAAATTGCGATAAAAAATTTCATAGTCTCATAATTATTGAAACAATTAACTTTGAGATAAATCGTTAGAGCGTTAAAAAATTATTGCTCTTAAAATTTCATTATCGCCTATATGTAGAGGAATTTATGAAAAATTGATAAAATTAAGTATCTTTTTTCTCTCTCTTTCACTATATCTTTATTTTTCTTAAAGTATCACTTTAGGATTTAATTTGAAAATATTTAGACGTAACTGACTCGTTAACAAAAATACATTCGAAAGATCATCTAATATGGATTTCACTCAAAAGCTTTACAGCAGGCAGGGCCTCGAAAGTTTTCGTTCTTGAGATATTTTGTTCATATACAAAGTAGTCTCCAAAAACGTGTATTTCCGCTACAAACTCAACATAAAAATTTTTGGGCGATCCAAATACTTTCCCTTATTCTATATGTAAATAAGAGAATGTAAAAATGGAGTTCAAAAGGCCCAATGGCTGGATGCAGACCAAAAGATAATTCATAAGCCTATTAAAATTGAATAACGGACAATTTTTTTAATTATTATGAATTTTTTCAATTCCTGGTAGATATGGAAGCAAAATTATAAATGAGTGGAATTTACAACTTAGGACGGATATTTGACCCTCGAATGAAAACGGAAGGTCTCAGTCGGAATGACCGGATGGGTCGTCTTTGATTATTCTCCTGAAAATCCTTTTACCTCTTCCTGTCACAGAGATAAAAGAGGGTCTTTTTTTGCATTTGCAGAAAAGACAGTTGAAAATTTTATTGTCTTCTCCAGATGTTTAAAGAACCTATTCACTCTTAAAGTGACAAACGTGACTAGACAAGAATTTTATTGTATATAAGCAAAATATTTTGAACACTCATCTTTGGGGTAGATATCTATTTTTAAGATGATTAAATTAGGTATCACTATCGATTATAATTTCTGGAGTTTTTTGAGTTTTTCCATTTCCATTTTTTTCAGTTTTAAATTTCACCTATTCAAATTGATTCAAATTTTATATTTTTAGATATAATTACAAGCCTCGGAGCCTGGGGAAGGGGGAGCCGAACCTTACCCATCTAATTTATTATACGTACTGCAAATTTAATAAAAATTTTAAAAACTTAACAAAACCAGTAAAGTGGACCCCAAACAGTTTTGGGGGTATAAGAGTTAATATAATTCATATAATATATGATCATCTAATAGAAATGAGTTTTAATCAAAATCATTAGAAACGATTTTGAGAAAATCGAAAAAAAACTAAAAAATATACTCTCAAAATATTAAAATATATTTATATATTATATATCCACAAAATAATTTTAAATAAATACTGACTAACCAAGTCCACTCCAAGGCATATAACGAATACTAATTTCTAATTCAAATGAATAGGTCTTGAAAATTATTTAAAAATTAAAAAAGTACAAATTATTATACCGATTTTACCAGTATTTAAAAGCTTCGAGTCGAATGCGATGAGATTAGCTTAGATATCAAATTTGATCTTCGAACATTTTTTCATTTTTGAATTATTTTGTTAACACACAGAGAGACCATTTTTCGAGACATTATTTTAGACTCAGGGGACCGTTAAAACCATGACATCGATTTTTTTGTTGTCGCAAGATTCTCTATTTTGTATATTATATATATATAGGTAATCAAAAGTAAATAGATAGCCATTCGTGAGAGTCGAAGCCAAGTTGTCCTGTTGATATTTTACCCTATAATTCGCTTAAGCACATTATATGTGTATGTTCACTGCAATATAGCAATTTAATATGGGTTTGAGCTCCAGAATAATATCTGGTTGAGAGAAAAAATAGACCAAACAAAAATTTGTAGGTCTCTCACCCTCCTTATAAAAAATTCTTTCACAAAGTATACTGATTTTAATATAAATCGTAAACAGAAATTTTTATTTTAGTTTTTTATATGTTTTTGTTTCTCATTGTTTCTATTCATTTAAAACCATAAACAATTCTTTTTAGGTTCTTTAATGTCTATGAAGCGAAATCAAAAGTGAGTTAAGAGTGTTTGCGTACGGATTAGATATACAAAATTTTTTTTCATCTAGAGGGAAAGGAAAGGAATAAATATAAGTTAGAAGTACAAAAGTAAAAAATTTAGAAACAAACAAAAAATTTTAAAAATATTTAAAAATTATAAATTCTTACAAACACTTTTTTAAATTATTATACTAGAGAGGAGGGTTTGTTCCTTCACTGTGCCAGTTTAATTACCATATTCTGATATTTAAAATAATATTTACACCATTGCAATTTCGGCCAGAAATATTTTTAATTTTATGGTTACTTTGTTCATCTTTTAGTCCAGAGGGAGACCCCACAAATCCTCCTCTAGAGGTCATTAATATGTATTATTATTGAAAGAATGTTTTTTATTTGTGACAACGTATAATTAGCATTTGTCCTTTGGAGAACGAAATATAATGAGTACCTTAGGAAATAAATTGTTCTATGGAGACTTGCATTTCATAGAAGACAGATGGAAAAACGACACTGTGGAGATAAATGTGCGTATGATTTTTTTATCAGGCTTTTTTATTTCATTCCAAAGAGGCAACAAACTTAAGATTGTTAATTATATTAAACAGAGGGATTGATCAATCACCTTAATTAAAATTAAATTAATTAAAAAATTATTTATTATTTAGCAAGTGCTGGTACTGGTAGCTAACAAAGTACTCCCACTAAAATATTGATTATTTCAAGTACTTTTAAAATTACTGGTACTTAAGAAAAATATTTGATACTGGGTCTTCTCAGGAACACTTTTATAAAGCAGTGGCAGCTCTGACTTCAGTGATACCTGCTCCTTGGAAAGGAAACGCAAATCTACCCCAGTATAATTCTCTAGAGTAACCACTATTTGGCCTTGACACATATAGAGAGATCCACTTTTGATACCTTCATAATGCAAAACTTGCAAAAAAATTTAAAAATTTATAAAGCTTATAAGAAAGGGTTTATTTTTTTTATCTTAATTGTATTAGTGCCTTTTCTACTGGTGCCACGGTATCTCTTTACACATAAACAAAGTTTTATCCATTAGAACATGGTCAATGAATGAGTCCTTAGTATTGATTATTTTTATTATTTATAATATTTTAAAACTAGCTTCCATCGATTATATAAAAAAAAGTTAAGAACCACACTGCTTTATTTAAATTACTATTCAAAACCAATTCATCTTTTAAATAATACTAATATTAATAGTGATAAATTTGACTTTAAAATTTTAATTTTTATTAACTATTGAATTGATATTAATAATTATAATTTAAAATTATTTCACTTTTATTATGTTCGAGTAATATAATATTATTTTTATTATTTAAGGAACGTCGTGTTGCGTAGTTTACCTTGCATTTACGAGTAGATCATTTAGGCTGACTTTTTATATGATATTCAGGGCCGTGAAAAGTGGGTGTGCAGGTTGTGACCCGCACAAAGACGCCATATAAAAGGAGTGGCAATGGCATTGGCAAAAATATTTTATTTGATAAAATATAAATTCCTAAATATCTACAAGTACAAATTATAAGTTTATAAAAATTATAAATCAAGATTAAAATAAAATTTATTTTATATGTAATTTAGCTCTAATAGAGCACATCTCTTCGCTTAGTGATGAAATATGATAGTTTGCACAATAGTTTTTTCCAAGATATTAATGTAAATTATGTCAGACGCCGAATTGGATTTCTTCTGAATATTTAATTAATTAAATATATTAATTAATTCTAAGCTACTTATAATAATTACTAGCCAAAAATGTGAATTCAATTCATATTTCATAAAATCCAGAGGAGCAGGAGGATTACAGGAGTATAATATATCCCCAGTCCTGTTCCTTAGAGCAAAACTTTATGATCTAAGAGTCATTGGTCAAAAAGTCTAAAAAAATTTATCACTAGATAGAGGGAGTAAAAAATACCAATTATCTTCCCTCCCAATTTTATTCAAAACTTAAAAACTCCATAAATGGGGATAAGCTTAGATTAAAAGAATTTTTTTACTAAAGAGATATTTTACTGAGAATGAACGCATTTTAGAGGAGGGGGCAATTAATTCTTTTCACCCTTCAATAAATATCCACTTCTTTTTTCCTTTCCATAAAAAAATCAAAACGTTCCTGCGTTCTTCGTAAAATCCTCTCCGAGCAGTTTTCATTTCAGCTTAGTTGTTAAAGGCATACTCATTTGAAAAGCAGCCGAGAGCCTGCGCGGTACCTCCTAGATCTTAATTTATTTTAATAATCGCACAAAAGAAAAAATACCCCTGCTTTCCCTTTAAAGTCAAAGGTGAGAAGCTAAGATCCCCGCTTACCTCCTCTCATCGCCTGCGTCTAAAAAAAGTTTTTGATTGATAGTTTAATCGGAAGTATTGAGGAGCAAATTCCATCCGAGTCTAAGATTTGTTATATTTATAAATGAAATATTAAAATATTTTACTTAGGTGAGGTGCTATATAAGGATAGAGATGATGAATATATATATACATTATAATATATATATATTTAAAGAAATTTTTATTTATTTTACTTAAATTTTAATTTTCCTTTTTTTGCGGTTTCAGGGAGTGAGAGATTATTTGATATCTTTTCTTCCAACTCTCAACCACCAGTTTGAAGCTTGCCTATCCAGGCCAGATTTTCGTTTTTAATTGGTATGTTATTTTCTCCATAAAATATAAAATGGTACTTAAGAATTATATTTTAAGAAAACGCAACAGTTAAAAAATGAATTTGAAGAATTTGGTGGCTTGTAGTAGTATTTGCGAAAGGAATGTTAGCATTAGCTCAGCAACTCGTCGCCATCTGCATACCCACAAGAGATGACCTCCTGAGTGTTTTAACACTATATTTAAAATAGAATATAATGGAAATAAAAGCTATACTCTAGCCGGTTTGCGAATTCCAAAAATCATATCCCCACTTGAAAACTGTGAAAGCCTTGAGCGAATCACAAGATCATTTGCCTCTGAGAGAGGGACGACAACATCCGACTCTCTAGAATTGCGAAAGGGGCTGCAGTATAATAAAATATATCAAGGTTTTTCAAATTCATCTTTAGAGAAGTAATTCGTCTCATTTCCACTCCTCTCAGGGAACATAACTTTTTTTTTAATATTAAAAAAATAATAATTTTGGTTTTTAAAAATTAGGCAGGTTCAATAGATTTGATCACTAGCTTCTTGCTATTATCTGTATTTATGTTCGGCCTCTCTGAAAATAATTTTTTCTTCATGAAAAAAGTTTAAGTAGATGATACTGAACTTTACCTTTAGAAAGTAAAAGAATCGAAGTAAAAAGAAAACCAGCTGTTGCTGGCAGAGGGCACATCGCTCTGGAAGGAAAAACCAATTGGTTCCACTGCTGTTTTATGTCTTGTGCAAATTATATTACCAAACCATTTGACACACATTAGCATAAATTGCGCGGAAAAATCATTAACAAATTAATTAAGAAAAATAGCAAATTTTACAAAACGAAATTAAATATAGGTTTAAAATACTCAAAAAGAAAACGGATGGTTATCTAAAGATCACATTTTTATATTAATATAAAAAAAACTTTTAAAATAATAATTTCAAAATTTTATTTAATAAAATTTATCCCAGGCAATGAAGAAAAATTCAATTTTTTTAGATTTTAGAACTAGAATCCTTGGATGCAGCCAGTTGATAATAAAAACAAGTTTATTTATCGTTGTGCTTGGTGCGCACTTCCTCAGGGCTAACAAATTTTATTTTGATAGGCATAATATATTCAAATCTTAAAACATAATTTAGCTATTGACAGATTCTGACAAGACTAAAAGCGAGGGGATAATTTTTACCATTAATTTTCAGTTTGTTTTTAATTTTTATACTGAACATATTCTTGTTTTTACCTTAATGTTTCATATACGAATGAGTGTTTTGATATTAATATTTTCTTTAACAGGATTAATTTTTTTATTATTTACAAGTCTATGAAATTTAGTGATAAATGTAAAAAAGCAAGTTGCTTCTACGATTCCTGATTAAGTGAAATGATTTGGAGCTAGTGGAAAGAATTGAACGCATGAATGAACCCGAACCCTAAAACACTAAAGCCTAAACGCAAGACTTACTCTTGCTGATGGTCATCGGACATCGGATCGATGTCGTCCTAAAAATTCTCTGGTCCCCACACTATAGAGATGGATTCCAATTGTTTTCCATACCCCCTCAAAGCCTGATTAACCCTTTTGGTTCTCGCGCATTCCAATTTACGAAATGCAAGGAAATATTCCAACAATTGATTGGCAAAACACGAACCAACCAAAACTTGTAAAGAATGTTTATTGAAAAAATATTTCCTTGTATTATTTATATCTAAAAAAAAAATCAAATTAACATAGAAAAATATTTTAAAAAGTTTTAAATTAAAATGTTTATTAATTATTAATGAAATATTTTAATTATTCAAAAATAAGATAATGAACTAAGTAAAAAATAAATGGTTTCTGGGAAAAAAAATAATTTATTAGTTATTTTTTAAGTGTTCTTAATTTTTTTTTAATGACATTTGATCTTATCCTTTGCCCTTTAAATATCAAAGGCTATCAATAATAAGATATTAACTTTCCAAAAATTAAAAATATTTTCATTCAAAGGAACCTTTAACTCTTTTGAAATTATTATTTTTAACTCTTATTTATTTTGAAGTAACTAAAGAGGAAAAATCTTTGAAAAGTGTAAAAGAGGATTTTTACAGGGCAACTAAACATTGTAAGGCTAAGAAAAGGGCTTTAGTCTTCCTTAAATGGCGGGTTTATATTGAAACTAATGAACCTTCTTTATCTTTAGAGACTTGAGATTTATTATCTAAACCAAAAACGTAAAAATTTTCAGTCATTTTAGTATGTGAAAAAATTAAGACAAGCTTTTTAATTAGAATTTTTAAAAATGACAGAAGATTAACCGAAAATATTTGAGGTTCCGATTTTTTCATACGTTCATAAATGTTTATATGCTATGTTGTTGCTGTAAATGTTCATAGCCATTAAAAAATTCCACGAAACTTGCCTATTACATAAATTTTAATAAAAACCGTTTGAGAAAATTTTGAGAAAAAAACTAAAAAAGTACATCAGTAAAGTACTAGTACTCATAGGCGGATTTTATTCAAAAGCTTTGAGGTGCAAGAGACGAGGGTACCTAGTATGATTTCTGTTGTACGTTCTTTCCTTTTTGAGAAATCTTGTTCAGACACTCACACACACACACACACACCAACACAGGTAAACCATTTTGCGAGACCCATTTTTTCAGACTCTGGAGACCACAAAACATGTATTCGGTTGAAATCTCGACTTTGATTTTTTTTTGCGATTGCAATACTTTCTCACTATATATATCTTATATAGGTAAGAGAAAGGAAAAAGGAGAGATCCAAATTTTCCAAAGTTTCAATATATTTAATCAAAGTCTTTTAATTGAAAATTTGTTGATTTATACTGACTTTTTAGGTTTGCATAAGAAATACAATATTAAATCAGATTCTCACTTTCTTTTTCAAAGTTTTCGAGTTAAAATTAAGTTTAAAATGATATCAGTAAACTTTTAAAGATTTTACCTAAGTTGTTAATTCAGAACGCTGTTGATATTGGGCCTTTAGCTCTCTTTTCTCTCTCTTATACCACGACAGAGACAATTCCGCGAAAACATTCGATCAAAATAAGTAACTATTAAAAAGTATTTTGATTGTATTTTAACATTTTTTTTTTTTATAGTATTATTCATTTTAATTTACTTTCTTTAAGTTGAATTAAAAGTTATGAAGGTGTCGTGTGATAAAATTAACGGTGAGGGAGTTTTAATTATCAAAAATGAACAAACGATTCAAGGACATAAATTATTTTGAATATCTATTATACAAAGGTTATTCAGAAAGTAAGTTTCCCCAGGGCAGTAAACAGAAAGAAAACATAGTTTTATAGAAACAATTGTTGGAGTAATCGTTGAGCTATTTTTCAACATATTCACCACCGGGAGTGAGTCACTTATCACTTGTGGTTTCAACTTTTATATTCCTCTATCCTGGGAGAGGAACGAGTGTGTATCTGTATCTCTTCCTCACTTTGAAAATGCTGACCGGACAGGAATTTCTTGAAAAATAGTAATCACTGGGAACGAGATCAAGATAATAGGGTGGATGGTCAAATCCTCCCAGCTGAACTCCTGCAGTTGATGTGTTGTGATATATGGGTGAACACTATCGTGGATCAACGCAATATCTTCAGTGAACCCTTTCCGCGGCTCTTGTGAATGGCTCTTCGCAATGGTCGCAGTGTTTGAGAGTAACGGGCATTTTCAGAGTGACGAAGTGGTGCAGAAGGGTGAAGATAGGCGGCAGTCGCCTAAGGGCCACCTGTGTATGTGTGCGATAGTGTGTGTCACACATGGTACCTATCCCAGGCGCAGACTCCTATGACACATAGGACACACAAAAGTTGATCCCTCGATATGACAAGTGTCTCAATTCCTGTGGTTGCGATTGCTTTGTCTGTTTCAATAAAGGTTTCAACCAATTTATGTTTTCTTTCTGTTTACGAGCCTAGGAAAACTTGCTTTCTGGATAAATCTCGCATAAATATTTTAATAATTTCACAATTTCTAGGGAGATTTAACAATTCTACATGCGTGGTCCGCTCTAGAAGAGCTCTGAAGCAATTAATCGATATACCCATTAGTGAGTTGGTTATTTCGTGCCCAACTTCCAGTTTCCAAACTTTCTGTTTTTTTTTTTTTTGTTTTTTTCGGCATTTGCCATTGTAGTTGATTCGATTTAAAATTTTGTTTTTTCAATTTGTATTTTTTGTTATTTTAAAAATTGTAAAAATTTAATATATTTTTGAAGGAGATCTTTGCAATTTATCTTTGCTTCCGTATGAAATTTATAGCAAGGGAAAGAAAAATTTGATGCTAAGTTTTCAGCGGAAATACACATTTAAGAGCCCCAGAAGCCAAAACCATTTTTGAAAACGGTCTCGATTTGTGTATCTGCGAACAAAATATCTCAAGAGCGAATGAGCTGATATTTGAACTAGGTTCCTACAAAGATATGACAGGTTTTGATTAATTCGGCCAACCGGAAGTGTCACTTTACTGAGGTACTTTTTAGATATTAATATTTGAGATATTCTTAAAAATAACTCTAACGATTTTGATTAACAATGGAGGAAGGAGCAGGCAGCCAGATGTGAAGCCTCTACGCTATTATTTTCTGAGCAACTATATGAAAATGCACTCTAATATATCCACTTAATAACTAGTTATATAGTCTATATATACTCACACCTATATCTTTTGTCTTTACTGTTAAATTAATTAATTCGCTTCAGTCATTCGTGACAGGGATTGATACATTGTATTACTTTCATAATAATACTAGGGTGGGTTCCCGTTACCTTCCCCAGGAGGAGGCAGTACTAATATTTGGATCAATTTTTGCCATGAGGTGGATTTAAACCTGAGCTGCCTTCAACTGAAATTTGGAACTTTGCCTGTTTATCTCCTCGGCTAATTGCCTCCTCAAAAT
The DNA here is from genome assembly GCA_010014785.2 of Anisolabis maritima. Taxonomy (NCBI): domain Eukaryota; kingdom Metazoa; phylum Arthropoda; class Insecta; order Dermaptera; family Anisolabididae; genus Anisolabis; species Anisolabis maritima. The sequence goes on from JAAAKE020111118.1 coordinate 15,379, forward strand.
AAATTAATTATTTAATTTTTATTATAATTTTTTATATATATTAGCTAATTAATATTTCTTTAAATAGGATCTTCTGTTGGCAAGGGTAATAAAGAACATAAAATAACAAAAAGTTTGTCTTTCCAGTAAAATTATCAAACATTCTTTTTAAAGATACTGATTGTTTCAAGATCGATTTCCAAAATACGGAATGTCTAATATAATAGAACGAGCAGATTGTCGCTTTGCCAGTCAGAAGCCGCTAGTTGGCAATAAATAGTTACACAAAAGAAAGGGCCTTGTCAGCTCTTTTAGCCATCTTTTTTGTCTTTGCTTCTTTTTATTCAGAAACCAATAAACCTATTTATACCAAATTTTTTATGAGACTCTAGATAAATGTAGGATTTAAACTAGACAAGATTTCCAATCGATAGCTTTTATAGAAGATGCAATAAAAGTTGGTAAACTTGAGAATTGTTTTGAACGAATTTTCTAGATGCAGGTAGTCAATGAATAAATGAAAAAAAATACCTAAAACAATCTCTAAAAATTTATACTAGTATAGATATGGTTTTGGTGGTGTCTCCCTGCCTCCTTTTACTTTCTCTTATACTATAATAGTTATAAAAGTATTGCGATCTCAACAAAAATTTCATTTCGTGTTTTCAATAGAAATACACGTTTTAAATGTACCTGAGTCTTAGGGGTCTGATAGAATGTTCCGTCTGTCTGTGAGAACAAAATATCTAAATTGAAAATAGATTCGAAACACAAATTTGATATTTGACCTAAGTACCCATAAGACATGTAACACAGCAAGGTTTTCAATAAAATCGGCTAACCGATACTAATAGAAATTTACAGCAGTTATATTTTGCGATTTTATCAAATTTGGTTCTAATGATTTTTAATATATATAATTATGTATTAATTATTATGAATTGTACTTATTAGTTTCCATCTCTAAAATAAAAACCTTTGTGCATTAACGTTATTTAACATTAAATTAAATAACTAAACGATTTTATATTGTCAAGCAGTTTGGATTTTGTAAGGTAATATTTTTACTCATTGAAGGTTATGAAAGTAATGCATCGGTTCAAAATTTTTAAATCAAAATTTCGACCCAAATACGCAAATGTGATGAGAACAAGGTTTTGACCAAATTCGGCCATCCGATACTATGATAGTATTTTTTTTTTTTTTTTTTTCATTTTCTCAAAATTTGTTCATTTTTTAATTTTATATCAATTACTTAAATATATATTTTATTTTAAGCAAAGCTCCTTAAGAGAAGTTTACTCGTGAATTTTTTTTAATTTTCTATCTATATTTTTGTTTTTTATAATATTTCC